>QVTF01011314.1:0-19431 GCA_003573665.1 Oxygymnocypris stewartii
ACACTTTAAAGACTAGACAACTTTGAATAAACGTTCTATTGATGATCCTGGAAGAAGGATTGTTCACAAGAACATCAGCCAAAGTTGTGTTTTCTCCGGTTTCCTACCGCTGGAATTATCCAGCACTGTTCATCCGTAGGATGTTTGATCGTCCGCTATGGGAACACCTTGGTTTGCGTAAGATGCAGTGCTGCCAGCTTCATTATAGAATGACACTCAGCCCGATATGAAATGAAGAAGAGCCATTAATGGCACGGTGAAGTTTCAGCGAGGAGCAGCAGGTCTCAGTGGTGAAGCTCTGCAGAATGAGCTCAGCCTGTTATTACTGTATCTGCTCTGTTTCCAGGGGAAATAAGCTGAGAGAGTGGACAGTAATGACAGCACGCTTGTCAGGACTGGACCTGAGGTGAGTGTGTGTGTGTGTGTAGTGCGCGCGTGTGTGTGCGTGTGTGTGTGTGTGTGCGTGCGTGCGTGTGTGTGTGTGTGTGTGTGTGTGCGTGTGTGCGTGCGTGCGTGTGGGTGCGTGCGTGCGTGCGTGTGCGTGCGTGCGTGCGTGTGTGTGCGTGCGTGTGTGTGTGTGTGTGCGTGTGCGTGTGTATGCGATTATGAACAAAACCTTTACAGTATGCATTTTACAGTATGCTTTAAAGAGATACGTCATCCACAAAAGAAGGTACATTGAAGAATGTTAGTATCCAAACACTTTCTGGTACCCACTGACTTCCATGGTATGGAAAAAATACTATGGAAGTCAATGGCTACCGGTTACAAACATTCTTCATAATATCTTCCTTTGTGTTCAACAGAAGAAAGAAACTCACAGGTTTGGATCAACATGAGGGTGAATTTTCATTTCTGGGTGAGCTATCCCTTTTACTCTGATACTATGAGCTTCTAAAATCTTTAATTAATGTTTTTCCACATTACACTTATGAAAACTGGACGGGTAATGTGTTCATTGTGAGGAAAATGCATTATTAGGCTTGGTTTTAACTTCTTTCTTTTGGTTTTGGAGATAAATCTGACCTGGATGTTTTTTGGACAGGTTTCGTGAGAACCCCGTTGAGAGTGATTTTCTCCTGGACTAGCGTGTGCATCTGTCCTTGAAGCTGTCGAGCAGCAGGACATGGATTTGTTGTTGAGGTTTTGCTGTTTGCGCTTGAGCCTGACAACTTCAGATAAGGTGCTCTGTTTACTCTCACAAACACACTTTCACCAAACAAGACAAGTGCAAACACACCACAGACAAATTATTCATTAAGTAGCTGCAATATAATGACTTTTTAATGATTACTTGTGGCTTTTTAACTGCTTTTGCAAATCATTAAGCTCAATGGAGCTGAACAGAGAATTCAAGTATTTTTCACATTTGCATTCTCCATGTAAAAACATTCATAAAATATGACGACTTTATGCTTAATGCACCTCATTGTTTTTGTTTTTTTTTGTTTTTTTTACAATTTTGATGCATTGCAAGTGATTTGATCAAATGCTAAAATATGTAATTATTAACTCATAGTCATTGATTATACGTTTAATACCAATATATCTTAATTAAAAAATATTCTTATATACAGTATTTTGATATGCTTAACTTCTAATAAATGTAAAACAGCTTAAACTCAATCAAATCCAGTCAAATCAAAGCACAGGCTGCCAAAGTGTGCAGTTTCAAAATTCTAATAATAAAAGAAAAAATAAGAAAACAAATATTATATTAGAAAGGGAGATAAAAAGATACAAAAAATATTTTAAATAAAAATAAAATGTACAAAATAAAAATGTTTTTTAAATAAAATTAAATTACAATACAGGAGTAAGATACAATAATAGATGCAAAAAACAATATCTTTATAGAAAATTATAAATATATATAGAAAATAATACAATTATAAAATACATGAATAGAATAAAACAAATCAATATCAATGGAAAAATAAGAATACAATAAATAGAAACATAATCAAATATAAAAAGAAAAAGAAAACCTATGTTTTAGGTAAAATAAAATAGAAAGATAAAAGAATAGAAGAAAAAAAGAAAAAATATTTATAGGATATTCAAATGTATATTTAAATTACACTTAAATAAGATACAATAATATTGTATCTAATAGAAGAAAATGTAGAGAAAAAAAAATATATTAGAAACGAGATTAAAATAAATGTAAAGTATAAAAATAAAAACAAAGTTTTTTAATTAAATACAATTTTTTAGATACAATAATGGAAACTAATTAAAACCATATCTTTGTAGAGAATGAGATAAAAAGCACATTTTAAAATGTATTCTAAATATACAAAGTACAAATAAAAGCCACAACCCATGTATCAGTTCTGTATGTAGAAACTCCAGGACTTCACCTGAATGGAGATGCTTGACTGAAACGAACAAAACTCTGCAGCTCTCAGATGATCCAGGATGATATCATCATAATCATACACTAATAGCACCTAATATGACTGTTCAAGTGAGGACTAAACAGACAGATGGCTGTGTGAAAGACAAAAGCTCCCACTGATAATACAGTAGACTTCCTCTCGCTCGGAGAACATCATCTGTCCGCACTGATGGACGTACATTTGTAATGCATAATCATTATTCGGCTATAATTACCAACTATCAGCCAGTTAATGGCAATCAGAATCAGCGCCGCAGAACGGTTTGATATGAAAAGGACATTAATACGCTCGTGGATGTGACACGTTATCAGTCCGCTTCTCCTCTCTTCTCTCTGGCAGAGAATAGACTGAATACATTAGTCCTGGCTAATCTCTGCAGAAGTTACTGAGAGTAAGTCTCAGATCTCCACGTGATGCTCTGAGATTCAGAGAGCAACAATACGTCTGGCAAGAGATAGTGCTGGAAATATGATTCTGAGTCAAATGATAATCATGTCATATTTCACCCCATTATACTGCCCTTCAGTAGTTTCCATTTTACTGGCTTTTAAAAAAAGTATTTTATGTTCATCAAGGTTGCATTTATTTGATCTAAAATACAGAAAACAGTGATATTGTGAAATATTATTACAGTTTAAAATAATGGTTTTCTATTGTAATATTATATATCATTTAATTCTGTGATGCACAGCTGTATTTTCAGCATCATTACTCCAGGCTTCAGTGTCACATGATCTTCAGAAATCATAATAATATGATTTATTAATAGTGTTGAAAAAAATTGTGTGAATTTTTTTCAAGATTCTTTGATGAATAAAAGTTAGAAAGAACATAATTTATTTCAGGGTTTTTATTGATATTCATGTTGTCTTTGAATTAAGACAAAATATCTAAATAATTTGCTATAATGATAAACATCCATATGCAAGCAAATTATTTATCAATAATATATTATTCTGCACCATACTTTTTAGACAAATGTATTTTGCAATTTAAATAATAATTTAATAAAATCATTAATATTTATCATAATATTAAAAGAATGAGAATCTAATGCAGAACAACATTATAAATATATAATTTTTAAGAAAATTTTTGCATTATTTTCATGACAATTAAACACATTAATAAATGAATGTTTGTTTGTATCTGAATTACGACAAACTACGTTAATGGCCATAATAATATACCTCTATATGCAAGCAAACAATTAATTAAAATCAGCATCAATTAAATTAAATACATTGAATCGTACCTTTATGTACTTTTTATTCATATGATCTTTACTTTTAAAATAAAATTTCATATTTTTAATATTGTCATAATGTGAATTAGGATTATTTTGTGTGTTGCATTTGTATTTTTTGCTTTTCATTCTTGACTCAAATCATTGTTTCATGTCCTTTTATGTATTTTTATAGTGCAGTGAGATTGTTTACAGTGAGACATCATTATCATATATATATTTATTATTTTGATGTACTATATGTAGTTTTTAAAATCCCTCCTAGCGTCTCTGGTCCTCTTTGCAGGGTTCAGGCCATAATTAGGAGTCAGATGGCATCCAAACCCTCGGGACACTTGCACCCTGGATCATGTGGAGAAAAACTGTTCTCCGCTGCCCTAAAACTGACAAATCTCCGTTCCATATCCCGCTGCTGTCGTTCAGGACACAAAGCTCATCTGTGAAGGGATTGGTTATGCTGTAGTGTCGCTGACAGCTGCAAACCAGCAACCCAGTAAACGAGGACAAGTGTTATGATCAGAGTCCCAATGAATCAAGTGCATGATAGAAGACGTATACAGGACAGAAAATCACATCAGTAATGTGTGCATGCGCTAGCATAAAAGATTCATGGTGTTTTAGGATGTTTACCATCATAATACCATGTTTTGTGTGGGTACATATCACAGTATTCTTTGAATCGCCCTGGGGTACCATGTAAATATGAATATGGTAATATTTTCCACTACTATGGTACTGTATAAATCAGTGGTTTGCAACCTAGATGTCACATTGGATGGGGTACTTTGGGCCTAAGCTTGGAAAATATGATTGTGCTGAAAATCAAGTTTTGAATATGCTTAAAGACAAACGTGCAAATTCATCAGCGATGCGATGTATTTTGTCTTGCTTTCCAGTGCAAATGATTAGTACAAGATTATTAAATCAAGATACAATTACAAGAAGAAAAGTGACTAAATACAAGTCTTGTTTTACGAGAAACTGAGTTTATGATTAAAACTAAAAGACTCAGAAATCAAATTCATGTTCAAAGGGAAAACTAATTTTCATTCCCAAACTAACAGATATCTGTTCTTGTTTTAAACACTCATTTTGTTCAGTTTCTCTAAAAACAAGACTTCATTATGTTCATTTTGCATTGCAAGTAAATGCATCTTAATTTACACAAAACCAAAATACAGAGGAAGATATTCAACATTTAATGCCATGACTTTATGAAAAGCTCTGATTTTCAGGGTTTTAGGCCTTAATTTGTGGAAGGACAAATTATTATTTTTTAAGACCTGAGAAAATATGTATTTTTGATGATCAAACATGAGTTTGAAGAGATAAAATGAGTGACTTCAGTGGGACTTTAAATGTTTATCATTACGCAATTTCCAAAATAATTTCATAATAATAAATGGATAGTTGGCATGAAATTCTGTTTCATCGCCTGCCATGCTACATGCTGTAATCCATTTAACAACATGTTATTTTCCCAATTTTATAAATATTATATGTGGCGTTTTTATGAGCTCCTATTAATTTAGAGAATATACGGCACATTTGTACTTCTAAATCTGCATGTGTTGCACTGCAGGACCATTAAAATGAGACGAGCGAATACAAAAGGTGATGATGAGACATGGGACTGTGCCAAGAGATAGTACAGGGCCGAACAGAAACACACTTTCTCTTAAACATTTATGTAAATGCATGTAAATATATTTAAATCGCAAAGATGAATAAATAAAAACTTTTTGGTACATGTTATATTTCAACTAAGCAAATGAATAAAAAATGTTGTTCATTTTTTCTTTTTTAGACCCAGATGTGTCGGTCAGGATGAGTAAATGATGAAAAATAGCAATGGTAGATAAATCTTGTGCAGTCACTCCACTTACAGATCTTCTAACATTATAAAATTGCAAAAAAAACATTCGTCTGGGAAATAAAAGGTCTTTTTTCACAGGGTCAAGTGGGTTTCTTCCGAATGTATATTTAAAGCTTTTTTTTAAATTGTGTGTTGCGATGAAGCATCAAAACTCCTGAGAGTAAAAACCAATTACATCCAGACTAAATAAGACATCAAATGCTGCTCTCATATGAAAAGATGGCGCTAAATGCTGCCCGCAAGACTCGTTTATGACTTCACAAATGTGCAATATTCTTTATCATTTAAGCTTAACTCACTTGCCTCACTCAAAATCGGCAGATAGTATAAAACACACGGCATGCTCCAGAGTCATTAGAGTAATAACTTGAGGGAAAAGGGCCACATGTATCCCACAATCCCACGCAGCAGCAGGAAATGAATGGGTCTGTGTGTCTGGTCTTCACGGATGGGCTTGTGATGTTTTAGTTGATTGAGTTACACCTGTTCGTTTGCATGATGGACAGCGTCACCGGCACCTGACGGCCCTGTCGGGGCCCACGCCCGCGCTTCTCGCACAACCTTTTACCAAACGTGTCAACAACTCGCTGCTGCGGGACACGCTTATGTCAGGGTGTTTTCAATCACGTCTCTGCCCTGAAGTTGAGAACAGTCTGTTAGTAACGGTTACTGGTTTATCAGCTTCTGACCGAACGCTGTTAGCATGCTGACGAGGAGTAATTAGCCCGTTTGAGGTCATTCGGTGATGCAGTGGCCTTTTCCAGTTTCAGAATTCTGTCAGGCAAACTAATTGTACCATCTCAAGGTGAATTAATATTTTAATATTCATTTAATTTTAATTTATAAGTTAAACATGTATATATAATTTAATAAATAATTAAGTTATCCTTGTATAAAAATTGCATTGTGCCATCTCAAGGCTAATAAATATTTAAATATAGTAAAATAAAATAATTGAGTAACACAAATAAATAATTATATACAGTATATATATATATATATATATATTAAATGCAGTCTATATATATAAATATATTTTGGTAAGGATGGTTACATGTGTTTACTGGAAAGTACATTAAATGTGTTTTACAGTAAAAATATGTAACCGAACCACAAATATATTGACCTGTAATGCAAATTGTAAATTGAATTATTGTGATATTAGGAATTGTTTGAAAAAGTGGATATTGGATTTTTCCCCCTCATTTTAACCAAAAACAAACATGTATTATTCGATTGAGATTTCATGAAATTGTTTGCTTTTAAAAAAGAGAATTCGTTTTTCAAGAAAGGAATATTGGAAATATAGGCTCAAAAAATATTTTTATGTCCAAAGGGATGTATCAGCAAAGATGCAAAAACAGTAGCAAAAATAATAAGTTACATTTTTATTATGTATTTATTTTCAATATTCTATACTGTATAAACAACGGCTACATAAGTCCTTTTTAAAGTTATTTTATTGTACAATGAAAATGCTTCAGAAAAAGAAATAAATATTTTAAATCTCTGTCATTTTAAATTTACTGTACATTTCCAGTAAAAATACGTAACCTTTGTTAAAACAAAATCCATTTATCTGGTAAGCTAATAGTATATTAGCATTTTCATATTAAGAATTGTTTTCAGTAAATGTTTCACTTGCTATATGCAAACCCATATCAAATGTGTAGCACCTCAAGGTAAAGATGCTGTTGCTCTGGTATTTTCTTTCATATTGCTGACCTGTTGTCATCGTTGTATGCCATGACCAGTGAAGTGCAACTGTTTGCTTGTTTAGTTTGAGGAGAAAAGTGGTGGAAAGTGTTCGTTCGTGTCTCCAGGAAGTCTCAAAACCAGAGCATGTCACATAACATACACATTTGGACAGTTATCGTGTATTTTTGTGAAAAGCCTCAGTTTTTTGTATGAAAGACGGCAGTTTTCAGTCGGTCCCTGAAGCCGTATCCATCTCAGGCGGACAACACTTTGCCTGAAGCTTGAGAAAGAATAAACCGCCTCTCGAAGTCCGTGTTTATCATGCTACCCAGAATCCCTCTCGGTTCTGCCTGTGATGGTAGTAAACGTTTCCGGGTGACTGGCAGCTGTCTGGCGTGTCTGAAGGCTGTTTGCCAGAGGCTCGCTCTCCGTGGAGGGCTTGTCAGTTGTCTGTGAAGTGTAGCACATCTTCATGAAACTGGATGACCAGTCACTCCACAGCTCTGTAACTGGCCAGGGCGAAAATAACAGCAAAACAGACGCCTGGAGAACTTTCCAAACTTTCTGAATAATTATTTGGCTTTAATAGGCCCAAAGAGAGTGTTTCATGCACATTGCATTATGCTTTAATAATGCATCCGCCTCTAACAGCAGACAAATTGGGCTTTCGCTGGCTGTAAACACAGATTCTGTTGTTTCACGGAGGATAATAATTAGCATCAGTGTGCCTTCATTTAGCCGGCCCGGTTACGCTGTCCCTGCGTATCAGGAGCACAATCATTCCCAAGCATCCTAAAGTTTTCATTGTTAATTCCCTGGTATATGAATAAAACAGGCCTGCTGACTAGTTGTGATTAGTTTTGTCATTTCTGCATGCATTTGCTGTTTTCCAGCTCAGTCTGATTGAATTACACACAGTTTGACTGCAGAAGCGCTGCGTGAATCACGCTGAGAGAAAAGAGAGCGCTAAGAATTGCACAATGACAAAAGAGTGTTTTATTGAAAGTAGATTGGCATTTCCTGAAGGAAATAACCGTACTGAGTTTTCGATTAGTTGAAGTTTTGTTTTGGTTCTGTGTAAATGAGCGCCGCTGTGCCAGTGTCATAAATCTCAGCACACCAGAATCAACACAGTCACGTTCACTGGGTCCCTATGTAGTGTTCACTGCTGTATGCACACTGAGCAGGGAATATCTGTAGATATGTGATGCCATTTAAAAAAAATATGAATCACACTAATTCAACATTTAAATATGTACAACATTGTTCATGTATGTGAACATTTATGTATTGAATATACATAAAATATATAAAATTCTTATATTTTTTTATTTTATTTTTAATAATGATTATCATTATTATATTAATATAAATCTACACATTCGTTATAGTATTATAAAAAATGTATAGACATATGTATTTATTGATACACAACTGTTTAATGACAAACGAGTATGATTTTGGATGTATCTTAAATGTTGGGATTTTTAAATTGGCTTAAAAATAGAAATTTTCATTACAATTGTTAAATTACTTTTATTTATTTATTTTGTTATGAGTATATTCAATTATATATATAATCTACATTTTAATATTATGAATATTTAAAATATATATATAAATGTATATTTAGCGATAAAATAACAGTGTATTATACATATATATATACACACACACACACACACACTTTATATTTAATTTAATTTGTATTTATTTAGATAGCTCTACACTATATATATATATATATTTCTATATATATTATATTATCTAGTGGTGGGCCGTTATCGGCGTTAACGTGCTGCGTTAACGCGAGACTCTTATCGGCGATAAAAAAAATATCGCCGTTAATCTATTCTCAAAGTTGGGTTGGGAGCTGGGTCTATACTACACAAGCTATGATGACTTTCACCCTGATATTTAGCGCGGATGTATACCTAGCCGAATTGCACTGTAGGGGGCGAGACGAGTCTTCGAACTAGAGGCTCGCAGTCCGTGATGGACAGATTGTTAACGGCTGGTCTATGTGGTAATACAATCGGGCAGGACATCCAAACGCTCATCTATCATTATCACCTCAAATATGGCTTTTCATCTGAAAGATGTATGTAGTAGCAACTTTACATGGCCGCTCAATATGATGTTAACCTACAGAAATGTGTGCTATTGAAGTGTTTGTGTGGAAGCGCGTTTGCTGCAGGACAGGCTCCGGTGCGTTCACTTGCTCTTAATCTCCGTCATTCTTGGTCATACAGATAAAAGTAGCCTAATACATCTTTCGAATCTGTAAAGACTCTACGTTTATTTGTGTGCACTCAGAATAACAACGAAACGTTGCGCTTTTAAGCAAACAGGATGCGCTTTAGGTCTCATGTGAACTTGAGCGAGAAACTTCGTCTTTGAAAAATATATCTATAGAGAGTGAAATGTCTAAAAAATAAAAATAGAAGACGTGTGTGTTAGCATGGATGATTTACATGAAATTTAATCTGTGCAACACTGTGCATAAGATGGCTTTCAGTTCAATATAATAACAAAAAACGACATTTTGGGCTTTTATTCAACTAATAAGGTGGGCACGCTGTGATTGACAGTTTGACGTTACGAAAAACAAAAAAAAACAACAACACGGGAGTGGGAGGGAATGGGAGTCATTCTTCCGGGAGTGGAACGGGATTTTCCTCCAGTTTTTTCGTGGGATTGGGACGGGAAGAGATTAAAGTTTGTGATGCATTGGAAACAGGAGATGAGCCCCTGGTCTAATGCGCCACCTGGCTTGAGAAACCCGTTCTCAAAGACTTACTTTTAGTCATTATTTGGGTAGCACACATATTCTGAATGCCTTCGGCAGAATTCAAATGAGCCATTTTAATCTAGATTAATCTAGATTAATTCCAAAATTAATCTAGATTAAAAAAATTAATCTATGCCCACCTCTAATATATACACATACACACACACACACACACACACACACACACAATTTATATACACATATATAAATAAAATGTGTAAAGTATAAACACTGAATTTTTACTGTACAATAGTCACTGAGCCGTGGAAAGACTCTACGCTGTAAAAAGTGATGCTGACTTAACTTAAAAAAATTGAGGAAACCCGTTGCCTTAAAATCATTAAGTAAACAATAATTGAAAAAAAGGTTAAGTGACAAATCACTTAACTTATACATTTTTGTTATTAATTACTTAATCATTTTAAGGCAACAGGTTTCCTCAATTTTTTTACGTTAAGTCAAATTATCACTTTTTACAGTGATAAGAAGCCTATTTATGAAATATTATGTCAACAAGTGGCACGCTGACTCAACCTGAATAAAACATGCAAAGTTTCACAAAATTAAATATTTAATTGAGTTTGGGGCAAATATCTGCACTCCTTGAATGCTGAGTTTACAGCTAACTGCTGTAATGTAATCACTGTAAAAAAAATCATCTTAAAATTATTTGTTACCCCGCTTAAAATTTCAAGTTGACTAAACTAAACATTTTAAGTCAACCGGGGTAACAAATTTTAAGTTGAAACAACTTTTTGAAACATTTTTAATACAGTATGTATATGGTAAACTATAAGCAAAGAGACAAGACCAATCACAATTCAGTATGCAAATCAGTGTAGGAAAGACAGCCAGTTGTAATTCAGTATGCAAATATCATGATGTCATCATTACATTTGGAATGCTGAAGATTTGAACAGTGAGTCACTGAGAGATGTTCAGACTTTAACACTTAAGACTGATTGTTTGAGTTCACCTGGAGTCTGTATGTTATACAACACAGACTGAATTAACTGCATCAGTTTAATAGTTCGGTTTAGATTAAACCTTAACCAGAATGTTTGAGGAATATCAATACAGAGCAGCCTTGCAAACACTATAATGAGGTGTTTCTGTGTGCACGACTCTCGTGTTGAATTGTGCCGACGAAGGAGTCGAGACAGTGTCTCAGATCTTAATGAATCAAGCAGTCTAGTTTGGGTTTGGGTCAAGAAAGCGATTCCCTTGATGACAGATGACTGTGACACTCCACTACCTTTTTTTCTGCCTCTCTCTCTCACTCACTGTTTCTTTTTTGCTAAAGTGAAGGAGTCAAAGCAAGTATTTCCACTCGGATGTAATGAGGGAGAACAGGTGCTTGAGCTGAATAATGGAGCTGAGAATGAGCTCTGAATATTAAGTCTAAAGTTTCACCTTGACAGTCTCTCAGAGTCAGAACAATGCAATGATTACCGCTGGCTTTCTCGGGATATTTATGGTCAAACACTTGGCAAAAAAGATGAGGCATTTCACATCAGATCAAAGCAGAAGCTGCCCTCACACGAACAATAGATTTATTTGCCAAAGTCTTTTTCTCCTGATGTCCGCTTATAATGTCAAGTCATAAATGATTTCTATTTGATCTTTTACCATGCTCTCCCTGACACTTGACTGAAACTGGCTGGTTTTGCTGCTGTATCTTGTGTCATGGGTCTTTTTTCACTTGTTATAAATGCAAAAATTAGCAATCGCCTTATGTATTTTTGTTGTTGTTTATTTTTTTTTATTTTTTTTATTCTGTCAAATAAATGAATAAATAAATAAGTACCTATCAAAAGTTTGGAAACATTATGATTTTTGAATGTTGTTCATTTTTTTAAATGTCTCTTCTGCTCATTGAGGCTGCATTTATTTGATCAAAATACAGTAAAAACATGAATATTGTGTGTGTGTGTGTGTGTGTGGTTGTGTTGTGTTTTGTGTGTGTGGTGTGTGTGGGTGTGTGTGGTTGGGTGTGTGTGTGTGTTGTGTGTGTGTGTGTGGTTGTGTGTGTGTGTGGGTTGTGTTTGTGGTGTGTGTGTGTGTGTGTGTGTGTGTGTGCGCGTGCGTGTGTGTGTGTGTGTGTGTGTGGTGTGTGTGTGTGTGTGTGTGTGTGTGTGTGGTTGTGTTTTGTGTGTGTGTGTGTGTGTGTGTGTGGCTGTGTTGTGCGTTTCGTTGTGTTGTGCGTGTGCGTGTGCGCGCGCGCGCGTGGTGTGTGTGTGTGTGTGTTGTGCGTGCGTGCGTGCGTGCATGTTTGTGTGCGTCGTGTGCGCGAGCGTGCGTGCGTGTTTGTGTGTGTGTGTGTGCGTGCGTGTGTGTGCGTGCGTGTGTGTGTGTGTTTTGTGTTTGTGGGTGCGTGTGTTGTGTTTGTGTGTGTTCGTGCGTGTGTGTGTGTGTGTGTGTGTGTGTGCGTGTGTGCGCGTGCGTGCGTGCATGCATGTTTGTGTGTGAATGACGGGCGTCTCTCAGGTGTGTTTCCTGTCTGATCAATGAGCCGCCTCCAGCCAGCTGACCTCCTCCAGACAGAGCGCCTGCGTAAAAAGCAGAAGAGTTATTGATCACGCTCCAAGACTGTAAACACATGCTGGCAGCTCTGCATGTCTATTAGATTCCTCTTGTTGTGCTCTGTGTTGAGGGATTTTTCCATTCTGCTTTTAATCAACAGAAAGATGAAGGCTATTGAATGCACAACAATGCCCATCTGAACAAAGGGGAACAGGAACAGTGAAAATAATAAGAGCAGACAAAATTGTGGTTCCCCTTCTTTTGTACTTGTTTGTTTAAATTTGTTTTACATTTTATTTACTGCAATTTTTTTAATGTTGCTCAAAACCCGAAATTTAGTGAATAAATTGTTATAATTTTGGTTGGTTTGTCCTACATGGCTACCTGGAATATAACCGAAAAATTATGTGCATGATTTTTATGACGCTTTTATGCACGTTTTCTTTTGGGGGGGGGGGGGGCTTTGGAGCTTTTTGCTGCCTGACCATTGTCTGCTTTCATTGTATGTGCAGGAGCATTATGAATATTATAAATATTTGATTTTAACACAGCAAGAAAGTCTTGTTGAGTAAATTATGAGAATGATCAGTTTTTGTTTGTTTGTTTTTACAAAACAATAATGTTGCGGTGATCAGTTGATTTAACCATTGCAACCCTATAGATGGCAGTGGTTTTGGAGATGCCTCCAAAACTTTTAATCTGGATCAGAATGATCCATGTTTTGCAATCCAGGAGCTGGTAATCCATTTGACTTCTGCGCCGGTTTTTCAAGGCATCTGGATCAAGGCATCACCTTGATCCAGATACAAAATTTTCAGGATTACCAAATCTGATATTACCAAAGCTTTATGACATTTTGCTCCTGAATGCACTCTTCTGCTGGGATCTGGATAAACCTGATTTATTGGATTAAAGGAATCCCAATCCTACGAAGATGGTTTGAACAATATAACTGAAGGTTGAGGATTATCAATATCCAGAAATTTAATATAATTTCTTGTGATCAACTTGGTGGGCTTTGGTGAAAATAACATTGAATTCACGAGTGGCTTCATGAGTTGAACTAATGAAATAATGCCAGATCAATTGTTATTTTTGCAGTGTTTATTAAGTAATATTACATGGATCGAACCAACAATCCTCTGGGCCAAGATGTTGGTAAAGTATTCTGGATTTTGGCTGTTGATCAAACCTTGAAAATGAATGGATCAGACACTCAGGATCATAATCTGAAAAATGTGATATGTATTTGGATCAGATTAATCAAATGTTGTGTTGAAAAACTGGTCAAATGGACCCGGTTCTGTTTAACAAACCATGATGTTAAACTTCCTGAACAACTGGGTTCAGGTTACCATTAGAAATGATCATCATAAACTTTTATTACACTATATACTGCAGATGGAAGACAGAGCAACATCTTTAAAGATTCAAGTTTCGTTACGTTTTTTTAAAAGAGATCCACATTGTGATAATGTGATAATTAGCAATTTAGCCGTTAATAAGCAATTCTGTTTCTTCATTGCAGCTCAGCATATGCGTATCTGATCAGTAGCGCTCTTAATAAAAAAGTAATCTCATAATTTGTTTGACAATAATAATATGTTAATAAACATAATTCCTTTCTGTTTCTCTCTGTGTGTGAATACGCTCTTGTTGAGCAGATTCATTTCTCCTCCTGGGTTGCTGAATTTCACTTTGAGCTCGTCGACTTTATTGGGTTAAAGTTTATTGGTTTTAATGAGCTCGGCGCAGTGGCACAATATGACTATAAACAGATTATATCTCGAAGCTCTAAATCGCATCATCTCGCTGTAATCTCTAATCCCAATTCACTACAGTACTTCCTCCACAGCGCATCAAACGCAAGCACAGAGGAACTAAAAGTGTGAGAGACATACTTGTCATGGAAATGTCTTCCTGGAGCTCAGCTGGTGAAGAACAGAGACACACACACACACACACACACACACACACACACACACACACACACACACACACACACACACACACACACACACACACACACACACACACACACACACACACCACACCACACACACACACAGATTCACTTAGAATACACCAGAAACTCACAGAGAGATGCAGGACAAACTCTTCTGACTGGGACCAGTGAATGTTCCATAATGCTGAATGTTCAACAAAAATTGAGCTTAAAGAACGTTGCAGGAACGTTACGCTTATCTTTATGTAAACATTCCATTATCCTTTAATAAACTGGAGCTTTCTGGATTTGTAGAACATTTCAAATCTGTTCCAACAACCAAAATGGAATGTTTGGAAAACGCTTGAAATCCTGTACTTACTGTAACTATAGCAGTTCCCTGGCAACCACCCACAACGTCCTGGTCTACTCTACAAATAATCATCATAATGGAAAAAGACTGTTAGTCGGTGGGTTACTGTTATATATGGTGAAAACCTTAAATAAATCTAATGGTACATTTCATGTAATTTTACAGTTTTGGAAGAGAAAAAAATGAAGTTATTTTTAAAGTTTGTAGCAAAAAAACAGAATCCTCTGATTGACATTTCACATTTAATTTTTTTATTGAAAAATGTAAATTAAAATGACGTCTACATTTGATGGTAGTACTACAGTATCATACTGTATTTTATTGAATATTTTGCTGTGTGAAACAATATTATTATATCACTACTACTGTAATTTTTGTTTATATTTTAAATTAGACTTTTTGTGTGTGTGTGTGTGTGAGTGAGTGAGTGAGTGCGTGCGTGAGTGCGTGCGTGCGTGCGTGCGTGCGTGCGTGCGTGCGTGCGAGCGAGCGTGTGTGAGAGTGAGAGTGGGCGAGCGAATGAGTGAGTGAGCGAGTGGGTGTGTGTGTGTGTGTGTGTGTGTGTGTGTGGTGGTGTGGGTGTGTGTGAGAGAGTGATAGTGAGCGAGCGAGAGAATGAGTGAGTGAGCGAGTGAGTTGAGTGTGTGAGTGTGTGTGTGTGTGTGAGTTGAGTGTGTGCGTGAGTGAGTGAGTGAGTGAGTTGAGTGTGTGTGTGTGAGTGAGTGTGTGCGTGTGTGTGCGTGAGTGTGTGTGTGTGTGTGTGTGGTGTGTGTGTGTGTGTGTGTGTGTCCTAGCACTGGGGGTGCACTCTCAGGGCTGGGTTGTGGCAGGAAGGCCATCCGGCGTAAAAACATGTGCCAAATCGGTTGTGCGGATCACTCCGCTGTGGCGACTCCTGATAAAGGAAGCAAGCTGAAGAAAGAGAGAGAGTTATTTTAGTATTTCAATTAAACTAACCAAAAATGAGAAATGTTGCTTTGGTAACTAGCTGAAGTTTGCGTTTTTATCTTTGATTCTATAACATTTATTTGTCTTTTTGTTAGTAAAATGTGTTAACGACACTGGTGTGAAATGAACTTCCTCTCAATGCATAGCCTATACTGTAACTTTACCTTGCAGTTCTGTTGATGTCAGGTTTCTTAGCAAGTTTCTTAGGAAAATGTGCTGTCTTTGCATTTTTGCCCAAGGTTTTGAACTCGGTCCAGATCTACTTTGTACCTGGAGAGAAGCCTCTTCAAATTCAGTGGCACCGGGTCAGTCCCTCCTATCTCTGCTCCTCACATGGTCGTGCTGCTCCCCTCCGGCTCACGGAAAGAAAACCTTCCTGCAGCTTTCTTCATTTACAACATTAGCAGTCAGAGAAGATGACCTGCTCGGAGGATTTGCTTCATATTTCGCCTCGGGACTCTTGTGTGTCAGTTATCTCTCCTGATTGTCTCTCCTGGCATGAGCGCTGCGTTTTAATGTTGACACTGGGCTGTTTATTTACTCTCTATAGGGCCCATCACTGGACTGTCATCTTTCTGGAAATGTTGTGATTTGTTCAGAAAAGTCTGAAACACTTTTGCCATCTGTGCCATTTTGCTGTGCCAATATGCTGTTATACTCCATATGACTCCATATAAAAGCTAAAAACTAAGCTTTTTTTTGCACAGGCCTATCTAAAGGGTTAATGGTGCTACTTCATGATCAACAGTAAAAATTACTAATTTTATCAATTCCCAACAGGGAAAAACACAAACAATCAAAAAAGCATGATTATATGGTGTCATGGCTTTGCAATCAAAAAATGTCGTTATAATGGAAGTCAATGGGGCAAAAACATCCACGGACAGTAAATGAGGGAGAAAAATGTAAATCTGTTGCACAAAAACTAACAATGCATCAAAGCCAATGTTTTTACTAATCTTGAACATGCCCAAGATTGTGATAAAAGTTAAAAAAATCCAGTCCACAATCACATTTTATATTGAAAATAAGTAATGTTGTGTGTTTTTTTCCCAAAATCAGTGACATAATTTATGAACTTGGCAATTAAAGAGTAAAAATCCTGGATTTTTTATTTTTTATTTTAGTAGTTCTGATCAGGACTGAGGTTGATTAATAGATTTATGCAAAAAAATGGAAAAAAAATATTTATCTGATACATTTTTATAGCAGTCTAATTTAGTGGATGTTTTCATCCCGAACATAACGAAAGGGTAGTGAATTTGTCCACAGTGCATTATTGATTTTTGGGAAAATTTCAAAGCATTTTCTTAAAATGTGTGTAAAAATAATATTTGTCACCAAAAATCATTCCATTTGCTGAAACACTCAACAGCACCCCTTAGTGGATGAAAACGTCCCCAAGGGTTAAGGGGATAGTTCACCCCAAAAAAAGAAAATGATGTCATTAATTACTCACCCTCATGTGTTTCAAACCCATAAGACCTTAGTTCATCTTCAGAACACAAATGAAGATATTTAGATGAAATCCGAGAGCTTTCTGACCCTCCATAGACAGCAAGGCACAGAAACACAGTAAGGACACCGGTAAAACAGTTCATGTGACTTCAGTGGTTCAACCGTAATTTTTACGAAAGCTAGAGGAGAAGAATGAAGAGAAGATTTGTTGAATGAAGTCATTATTTTAGTTTTCTTTGAGCACAAAAAGTATTCTCGTAGCTTCATATAATGACGGTTGAACATGAGGACAAAGGACATGAAGGTGAGTAATTAATGACAGAATGTTAATTTTTGAGTGAACTATCCCTTTAAAGCTCATTCACACCAAGAACGATAACTATAAAGGCAATTATAAGGTATTATAACTATATTAGCGTCTACACAAACACACAATGATGTTATGTTTATTATAAGCCACGTCGATTGCCTTAAAAACTCGTGCTTTGAAGTGAAGCAGCTTCTGATTGGCTGTCGAAGTTTTAGATTATTGTTTATTGGCTGAAAAAAATCTGCAACGTTGTTTTGTATCGTTATTGTTAAAGCTGTAGAGTAGACTTTCTTATCCTTAGTAGAATAATAATGGTCAAGCTCAAGACTGTTTTAGGTAGTCTATGATAACATTTATTAAAACATATCATCCTTTAAAAATAATTAGCATCCATATCATCCTTTAAAGATAACTATAATGATAACAATATTTAAAAAAGACAGTATTATTGAAACAATAGGCTATTAGCATCCATACCACGCATGATAACGTTTAGTTTATTTAAGCAAGCGCTGCCATTATCTCACGCTCTTCGAAGTAGGATGTATTCTGATTGGCTGTTAATGTTTTTATCATCAGCTGAAAAAATAAATCAATCCAAGAATGATATCGTTCCTCGTTACAATTCAATGAACTTCTCTACTCAATTCGATTCTTATACTGGTCTCCAGTTGTTTTTGTTGGTTTCATTCCGGATACTTTGGGCTTGAGTTCAGAGTTTGAGATTTCATAGCAAGAGATGTTTCAGACGTGATGGGCTTCTGGCTTGTTCTGGAGCTGAAGCTGAACATCTGGTTCTTCATCAAACATCATTCAGGCGTCTGAAGCTGTTCAGCGGAGCGTCAGATGTGTGTCTGAAGACCTCCAGGTGTTCATGCAGCTCACACACCTCAGAGACGGAACCAAAAGAACTGCTCCTCAACTCCTCGTGGAACGTGTTCCAAAGCTACGAGTGGAACTTTCAATAATCTCAATCAATCAATCAATCAATCAATCAATCAATCAATCAATCAATATCAATCAATCAATCAATCTCAATCAATCAATCAATCAATGAGACCCCAGGATAGTGTTCAGTCAAGACAAGAGTATACATGACCAAAAAAACATTGTACATCATTGATACATAACAATTGTGTATTGTATTTCTCTCAAATTAGATATTGTTTACACATACTTTTTAATATCAGTTTTGAATTGTTCAAACATTTTTAAAAATCATTTGACTTTTTGAATAATACTGATCAAATATAATAATATATATTTAATCACCAATATCCAATGAAAAACATCTAAACATATCAGTTTTTATTAAGAAATTGAACAGTGTTCATCAGTTTTTGTAGTTTTTCAGTTCTGTCCAAAAAACGTATAAATTAGCACATTCCCAAATAAAAAATTTAAGAAGATTATATAAATATTAATACAATAAACATAAAAACATGAATTATAAAATAATAATTACAAGACACTACATAAAAGCCAGACTTATTATATTATTATTATTGATGTTTCATTGTTTAAGTTTTAAAATATCAATATTATCTGTTCATATGGTAGCTGGTTATTTTATTTCAAGTAAATATTCTAAGGTAGATTATTATGTTATTATTATTATAAAGGTTATTATTTCCAAGAGCAAATAAATGTTTAATTATAATACAATAATATAAATTTTGTGAAATGTATAATATACAATTTCAGATTTTACTTAAAAAACAATGTATCTCATATTCAACCTATAATATTGTTTGAAAGGTTTATTGTATCAAGCAAACTTTTTCAAAAACAGTTTACGTTATTTATAAAGCACAATTAAAACAACACTGTTTACCAAAGTATGGTACAATAATAAAAAAAT
>QVTF01011315.1:0-2500 GCA_003573665.1 Oxygymnocypris stewartii
AGGGTGTTGAGTTGGTAGCTGTCATTTGTGTCCTCAGGGTTTACTCAACAATAAAATTTCCTGTTTACCCAAACGGCCCGAGCGAGTGTGTGTGTGTGTGTGTGTGTGTGTGTCTCTCTGTGTGTGTCGCTCTGTGAGTGTGTTTGTGTGTGTCCTCATCTACTGCGTTTCATTCATAAATACTATCTACTCTATCTATCTACACACAGAAAAATAAGGGTTTAAAATGGTACCTTTTGGGTACAACAGCTTATAGGTACATATTAGCATCTTAATTATGAGGGTTAAAAAAAAGGTACAAAATATGTCCTTTTAAGGGTACTGCTCCAGGGGGAACGAGCTGTTTGCACCCCAAAAGGTACCATTTTTAAACTCTTATTTTTCTGTGTGTATCTATCTATCGTCTGCTAACACATGCAGACACAGACACACATTTCCTGTCAGACAGATGGAGTCTGATTGTCTGCAGGTGTGAAGGGCTTCTGTCTATCTGTTCTCCCAAAACAGGAAGTCAAGGATTCCCAGCAACCGAGGACTTCCTCTCAGAGAGAGACCGCGAGACGCAGAGCACACACAGGACAGAGAGAGAGAGAGAGAGCATGACCTTCACACACAGCTGCCATTCTTAACCCAGAGCTGTAAACACAGGAAATGACCTCATCGTTCACCGTTACCATCAACATCACAATGAAAGCATCTCAATGATCTTCTAGCATCTAGCACTGACAGAGGATTGACTTTATACTCATTTCAGCGTCCAATCTATTTCATTTTTCTAATCTATCTAGCACCATGCTAAAACATGTTAGCTGTGGGCTAACTCTTATACATGATAACGATGTGATAAACATATTAGAAACATGCTAATTCATGCTAGCCATGTGATAAACATACTAGAAATATCAGAAACATGCTAATGTGCTAAAACATGCCAGACACATGCTAATGTAGGCTAGCATAGTGTTAAAACATGTAGTGCATGTTAACAGCATCATTCAAGCTATCTATGCTTTAAACATGCTAGAAACATGTTAACAACATGCTGATTCATGCTAGCCATGTGATAAACATACTAGAAATATCAGAAACATGTTTAAGCTGGTTCTTAGCTTGTCATGAGCAACTAGCTCCTGGTCAGGACCAGCTTAAGACCAGCACATGACCCACTTTACAACAAGGAAAACATTTTAGCCATGTTCAAACAACATGAAAGTTCAAGCTATCAATGTGCTAAACATATTAGAAACGCCAACAACATGCTAATTCATGTGATAAACATACTAGAAACACCCTTGAAACATGTTAATTCATGCTAGCCATTTGATAAACATACTAGACACACCCTACAAACATGTTAATCAATGCTAGGAACATGCTAAAACAATGCTAACGTAGACTACCATAGTGGTAAAACGTGTTAATTCATGTTCAAATCTTTCTATCTCAATCTAAAGTTTGTCTTGGTCTAGTTGAATCTGTTTTTGTGAAGGTTGTAAAGTTTAAGGCAGGTTCTGGTCTGAAGGGACAGAAAGAATGAGCGTGTGTGTTTATTAGCACAGTCTAGCAGTGATCTCATCACAAAACACCTGCACGCTAACCTCACAACAGACACAGATGTGCGACAGATTTAGCATCAGACAGAGACAGACGTGTTTAACGTGCCAGACGCGCTGCCGGTCGCACCTGCAGACCATCTCAGAGGAATTCTGGGATGCGTGACGGAGTCTCTGTGCCGAATTGTGGCAGAGATACAGAAACAAACGGATGAAATAAACCAGATGAGGATCAGAGTAAGACGGAAAACAGCTTCAGATCCACTGCTTCAGCTCAAGAGCTAAATCTCTGAGCAAACAGAACAAATTCGACACCAAAAAAACCTCTCGAAGCATGCACAATATCACGAGGAATCAAACCGTTCATATTCTTTATAATATAGTTGCATCATTCACGGTTCATTCTCTGGTAGAAGTATTAAAGTATAAAGTCTGGTATCTTTCTTTTCATAGTCTTTGCTTTACATTAATATTTGTAATGATATTTTGGTAACACTTTACAATAAGTTTATTTGCACAACATTAGTTGCACGCATTAGGTCTCATAAACAAACAACGAACAAGCATTTAATCTAAGATGATGCTCAATTGCTATTTGTTAATATGATCAATTAGCTAATGTTAAATTAACATTAAGATTAATAAATGTTGTAGATGTATTGTTCAATCTTAGTTCATTTGAACTAATGTAAAGATATAATATAATATAAACAACAAATGTCAAATAAGCATTCAAAGTATTTTACTTTCATATATATCCCTGACATCTTGTATGCATGTATATATATATTTACTTATTAACATTCACCTACATTAATAACTGTAATATGTAATGTTTGTATATGTAAGGTAATTAATGTAATGAATTGAGGCATGTCGTGGGAAAAAAACGACATTAAAATCTGTTTAATATTATATATTACATACATTTTAAAAAGTAAGTTTAT
>QVTF01011315.1:7500-13377 GCA_003573665.1 Oxygymnocypris stewartii
TCACCAAACACCAATGACTTGTACATATGGGTGCCGTCATTTCATACATTGCAACTGAGGTGGAACTACAATTTTTATGTACATGAATTATGTTTCCATCTTAGTTCCCACAGATTGGAAGTGCCTTTGTCTCTTCTAAAGAAGGGGAGCCAGTACGTTTGTCCATATAATGAATGTGTACTGTGTATATTTTTATGTATATATAAATACCCAAACATACAGTATATAATTTGACCATATTAATTGTATACATTTGTATATTCATATTCTTATATTTTATATAAATATATTTATATATAAAAATGACATACTTTTCTTAAATACATACATGCATATGTTTGAATTTATATATACATAATAAAATCTGCACAGTATGCATATATTACGTAAACAAAAACTTTTATTTTGGATGTGATTAATCATTTGATAGCCCTAATATATATATATATATATCAGATGATATAGTTTTACTCTTAAGATAATTAATTTATACCTACACTTCTGGTCAAAAGTTTGAAATATTAAGATTTTGTATGTTTTTGAAAGATTTTGCTCACCAAGGCTGCAATTATTTTAACAAAAATACAGTAAAAATTATGAAATATTATTAGAATATAAAACAGCTGTTTTCTATGTGAATATGTGTTAAACTGTAATTTATTTCTGTGATCAAATCTGTATTTTCAGCATCATTACTCCAGTCTTCAGTGTCACATGATCTTCAGAAATCATAATAATATGCTGCTCAAGAAACATTTCTGATTATTATCAATGTTGAAAACAGTCGTGCTGAACAATATTTTTGTGGAAACGTACATTTTATTTTTCTGGATTCACAGATGAAAGTTCAAAAGAACAGTATTTATCTTTATTGCCACGTTTGATCAATGTAATGCTTGCGTGAGGACTAAAAGCATACAGAAATGTTGCTTGGAAGTTTTACTGGTAGTTTTCTAAACTCAGCTCAAGCTTCAGCAGCTTCTTCATTCCTCCTGCTCTTCTTCTGTGAAATCGTCCCGTCTGGACTGGCTCTTCATCAGCGTCTTCTTCTGCTCTAATCGCTCTGGTTGTCCCGCCGCTGACCGCCGGTTCGTCCAGGCCTGTGTTTGTGTTTGAGGGAAGAGAAGGCTGTAATCAGAGCTCCCAATGACCGCCGTGAGGGGAAGCGCCACGTCTTTTCTTAGCTCCAAACGTTACCGCGCTGCAAAAGAGACAAATTGTGTGGCTCCCCGCGCAGAAGAGACGAGCTCTGGTGTCCCGGCCTGCTGTGTTTGACATCTGTTACGGGTTTGGAAGATCTAACCTCTCAAGACCTGAACTCAGACTGTTATAAAGGACAGACTCCAACTATATCCACTGCAAACGGAGCTGCTGTGCATGTTTGCGATCCAGTGTTTTGGGACTAACAGGATTGTTTATTTGATAAATGTATGATACATGTCAGATATTATTCACTGAGATCTCACATGCACTTGTGTTGTTGTCATTTGGTGCCTTTATGAGCATCTTGCAAACATTAGTTTTTGAGAATCGGAAGCTAATGCAGCGTTTCGAAATGTCAGAAGATGTTCAGTAAAGATGGAATTATCATATTTAGATCTGATACTGATATTATATGACTTCAGGAGGATTTAAAATGAGCGCACGACTGATTTACAATACCTTCAAATGTTTAGGGTCAGTATTGGGTGAAAGTGACAGTAAAGACATTTATAATATTACAAAAGATTTCTATTTCAATTCATCTGTGAATCCAGAGAAATACAATGTCTCAGTTCGCAAGAAAATATTGTGTAGCGCGACTGTTTTCAACATTGATAATAATCAGAAATGTTTCTTGAGTAGCATATTATTATGATTTCTGAAGATCATGTGATATCTGAAGACTGGAGTAATGATGCTGAAAATACAGATTTGATCACAGAAATAAATTACACTTTAACACATATTCACATAGAAAACATTATAATAATATTTCACAATTCTTACTGTATTTTTGATTAAACAAATGCATCAAACATGAATTTTTAGGTGAAATAATAATATTGGTGAAAAAAATAAAAAAAAATTCACAATTTTACTGTATTTTTTATTAAATGCATCAAACATGAATTTATAGGTGAAATAATAATAATAATAAATTTAAATTCAAAATTTGTAATGTATTTTTGATTAAATGCATCAAGCATTAATTTCTAGGTGAAATAATATTTCAAACTTTTTACTGTATTTTTTAATTAAATAAATGCATCAAACATCAATTGCTAAGTGAACTGTTCCTTTAAGCATCAGCAGCTTTGAGTGTTTGGGTTTGTTAGAGCTATACAAAAATAAACAGGAACAGCATCAGCCGAGTATGTGTATATGTGTGTGTGTGTGTGTGTGTGTGTGTGCGCGACTTCCTGCCACCGACGACACAGCAGTAAACACTGCTCATATGAGGGCTGTTACAAAGTATTGCTTGGCAACAGAAGAACTCAAAACACACACACACTTTACAGGTCAACAAAGAGACAAAACTGACTTTTCTCAGTTAAATCCAGCAGATATGATCACTCAATAACAGTTCTGAGAAGAAACAAACTATAAATAGCAAAACTACGGATTAGATGCACAGTAATACTGCAGATTTTCCTTTAACTCGAGTTATTTGTTCCTTCAAATTGTGACATAACACTATAAAAACACCACACAACTAAACATTAACAACCAAGCCGACAGAGAAACACACCATACACTGCATTTGTGTTATTGTTTTCTAGTAAATCAAGATGCAAAGCGACATGATAGTGAGTTGTGCTTTCTAATAATTTTAGTTTATGCTTAAAACAAAAATAAATATCTGCCAGTAGAGTCAAAAAAAAATCAACTTACTTCAAAGATAAACTAGACTATTTTTCTGACCTCACTAACAGAAATGTGTTCTTGAAAACAAGACTTGATATCTCAAGTAAATGTATATTGAGTTAAAAATGCTTAGATATCTTTACTGGAAAACAAGACAGAAATACGGAGGAAGAACATGATGTTGTGCTGTACGGAGACTAAATAATGATATTATGACTGACTGACACTGATAGACACATGGTCTGTGTGTGTGTGTGTCTGTTTACAATCACTGAGCGCCTAATGAATGTTCATCCAATGAGCCGCGCGCTGGCAGCCTCGTCCCTCGCTGAGACAGGAGAGCAATTAACACAGGAAGGAAGCAGAGAAAACCAGACGGAAGAGAGAGAGAGAGAGAGAGAGAGAGAGAGAGAGAGAGAGAGAGAGAGAGAGAGAGCAACCATACTCTGACTATAGAGACGGACAGATATCACCAGCACTGGCTGCCCAAAGAGAGCCGTATCTGCCCATACTGTACCCACGGAGAACACGTCCTCACCAACTATCAACACATTAGAGACACACCTGACTTCAAAATGTAAAACAAGAAAAAAACAACTTCTATATTTATCAGGTGAAATACAAGACTTTATCTTACTAGCAGCAAGGCACATTGATGCCGGTCACAAAAAGAGGGAGGAGTCAACAAATCAGCAATGTACGTTAACAAATCACACGCACGAAATGTTTCTTGAGCAGCATATTATTATGATTTCTGAAGATCATGTGACACTGAAGACTGGAGTAATGATGCTGAAAATACAGATTTGATCACAGAAATAAATTACAGTTTAACACATATTCACATAGAAAACAGCTGTTTTACATTCTAAGAATATTTCACAATTTTTACTGTATTTTTGATCAAATAAATGCAGCTTTGATGAGCCAAAGAGACTTAATTATTCCAAACCTTGACTAAATCAACTCTATATGATCTCACAAATACTAAAGATCACTTTATAATAAAGTGCACTGATGAATCGCTCGTGTAAGAAGCGAATCAACTTTAACCCGTTCATGCCTTCACTGTTTGCAAAAAGCCATACGTTTGTATTCGGCTCATGAAGACTTCCACAGCTCCTCTAATCCACCTGCAAGAGGCTTTAATGTGCTGCTGGGGCAGGACCCCCGCCCTGCGCCCCGGGACAGACAACGGGGGTATTATCAGGGCGATCTGCCCCCGGTGGGGTGGGTTTATGACGCCCTGCTTCTGTTACCGCATGCGTGTGTTAGGTCTCTGACAGCTTGTACTATCAATTAGCATGATAACAACACCGTGGGCTTTAAAAAGCCAAGTCACATTTAATTCTATTGCACTTCATACAATACAGAAACAGCTTCACTTCCTCGTCACTTCGGATAAAAACGTCTGCTAAATGAAGACGTAAATAAATTATAACATGCAATTTAATTGATCAATAAACGTATTATAGTTATAACTAAATCTAAAACTATAGAACACATGTTTGTTGTTTGAAATAAAATAAGCATTAATTGAAATAATATATTATATATATAAAAATATTAAACTTATTTAATTTTAGCTACTTACCAAGGCAACATTTCTTGAAATACTAAAATAATAAAGTAAATAAGTAAATAAGCAAACTAATAAACCAAAATAATAAAAAGTACATAGAAATATTATTTAAAACCTAACACGCTGTATAATTAAATATACAATAAAAACAAATTTCCATATAAATTAAAGTGGAAAAATATATAATGAAAAATTAATTAAAAACTTGAACTAAAATTATAAATAAAAATTAAAATAATAAATAAAATGAGTAAAAACTAAACATTTAACTAAAATTTAAGTGAAAACAGAAAATTACATTCAAAACATGAAAAAAACTATAAATAAAATGTAAATAAATAAGTACAAATTACTAAAAACTATCAAAACAAAACAAATCTACAAAATTTTACTAAAATTTAAGTGTGACAGAAAATACCAAACTAAAATCTAAATCAAAATATGAACAAAATGTATAAATAAAAATTAAAACTAATAAATAAAACTGAATAAAAATACAGACACTTACTTACAACTGACTAAAACTAACTAAAATTTAAATGACAAAATCAAATATAAAACAAAATCTAATTCAAAACCTAAAACTATAAATAAAAATTAAAACAAATAAATAAAAATTACAAAAATATACAAATATAAAAAAACTAACAAAAGTACAAGTAGTAAAGCATTAACTAAATTGAGAATAAAAATAGAAAATATCAAAATGAAATGTATTCAAAATATGAACAAAAACTATAAATAGGAAATTAAACTAAGAAATAATACAAACTATAGTCATAAAAATAAAAACAGCAAAATTACTAAAAAGTGAACTAAACTTAAAGTGAAAACAAAAATACTAAACAAATCGAATTCAAAGTATGAACAAAAAAAATTAAAACTACTAAAAAAACTATACAGACGCGAAAATGCCTCAAAGTTGAACTAAAATGTAAGTGACAGCAAATATAGAAATCAAATCTATTTAAATCCTACATGTCTTAACATCTCTGTTCAGTGTAAGAGGAGGTTTGGTCTGAATGTCTCTGTGGAGCGGATCACAGGTTAAGATCTCTGTTCAGTGTATGAGGAGGTTTGGTCTGAATGTCTCTGTGGAGCGGATCACAGGTTAAGATCTCTGTTCAGTGTATGAGGAGGTTTGGTCTGAATGTCTCTGTGGAGCGGATCACAGGTTAAGATCTCTGTTCAGTGTATGAGGAGGTTTGGTCTGAATGTCTCTGTGGAGCGGATCACAGGTTAAGATCTCTGTTCAGTGTATGAAGGGGTTGGTCTGAATGTCTCTGTGGAGCGGATCACAGGTTAAGATCTCTGTTCAGTGTATGAGGA
The DNA here is from genome assembly GCA_003573665.1 of Oxygymnocypris stewartii. Lineage (NCBI taxonomy): Eukaryota > Metazoa > Chordata > Actinopteri > Cypriniformes > Cyprinidae > Oxygymnocypris > Oxygymnocypris stewartii. Next base: position 13,259 of record QVTF01011315.1, read on the forward strand.
GGTTTGGTCTGAATGTCTCTGTGGAGCGGATCACAGGTTAAGATCTCTGTTCAGTGTATGAGGAGGTTTGGTCTGAATGTCTCTGTGGAGCGGATCACAGGTTAAGATCTCTGTTCAGT
>QVTF01011316.1:0-19429 GCA_003573665.1 Oxygymnocypris stewartii
ATTAGTACCTAAAGTGTGCATATTAGTACCTAACGTGTACATATTAGTACCTAAAGTGTACATATTAGTAGTACCTAAAGTGTGCATATTAGTACCTAAAGTGTACATATTAGTACCTAAAGTGTACATATTAGTAGTACCTAAAGTGTGCATAGTACCTACAGTGTGCATATTAGTACCTAAAGTGTACATATTAGTACCTAAAGTGTCCATATTAGTACCTAAAGTGAACATATTAGTACCTAAAGTGTACATATTAGTACCTAAAGTGAACATATTAGTACCTAAAGTGTACATATTAGTACCTAAAGTGTACATATTAGTACCTAAAGTGAACATATTAGTACCTAAAGTGTACATATTAGTACCTAAATTGTCCATATTAGTTCCTAAAGTGTCCATATTAGTACCTAAATTGTCCATATTAGTACCTAAGGTGTCCATATTAGTTCCTAAAGTGAACATATTAGTACCTAAAGTGAACATATTAGTTCCTAAAGTGTACATATTAGTACCTAAAGTGTGCATATTAGTACCTAAAGTGTGCATATTAGTACCTAAAGTGTGCATATTAGTACCTAAAGTGTCCATATTAGTTCCTAAAGTGAACATATTAGTACCTAAAGTGTACATATTAGTACCTAAAGTGAACATATTAGTTCCTAAAGTGTACATATTAGTACCTAAAGTGTATATATTAGTACCTAAAGTGAACATATTAGTACCTAAAGTGTACATATTAGTACCTAAATTGTCCATATTAGTTCCTAAAGTGTCCATATTAGTACTTAAATTGTCCATATTAGTACCTAAAGTGTGGATATTAGTACCTAAAGTGTGCATATTAGTACCTAAAGTGTGCATATTAATACCTAAAGTGTACATATTAGTACCTAAAGTGTGCATATTAGTACCTAAAGTGTGCATATTAGTACCTAAAGTGTGCATATTAGTACCTAAAGTGTACATATTAGTACCTAAAGTGTTCATATTAGTTCCTAAAGTGAACATATTAGTTCCTAAAGTGTACATATTAGTACCTAAAGTGTATATATTAGTACCTAAAGTGAACATATTAGTACCTAAATTGTCCATATTAGTTCCTAAAGTGTCCATATTAGTACCTAAAGTGTGCATATTAGTACCTAAAGTGTACATATTAGTACCTAAAGTGTACATATCCATATTAGTACCTAAAGTGTACATATTAGTACCTAAAGTGTCCATATTAGTACCTAAAGTGTGCATATTAGTACCTAAAGTGTCCATATTAGTACCTAAAGTGTACATATCCATATTAGTATAAATTGTCCATATTAGTACCTAAAGTGTGCATATTAGTACTTAAAGTGTCCATATTAGTACCTAAAGTGTACATATCCATATTAGTATATAAAGTGTCCATATTAGTACCTAAAGTGTCCATATTAGTACCTAAAGTGTGCATATTAGTACCTAAAGTGTGCATATTAGTACCTAAAGTGTACATATTAGTTCCTAAAGTGTACATATTAGTACATAAAGTGTCCATATTAGTACCTAAAGTGTGCATATTAGTACCTAAAGTGTACATATCCATATTAGTATATAAAGTGTCCATATAGTACCTAAAGTGTACATATTAGTACCTAAAGTGTCCATATTAGTACCTAAAGTGTGCATATTAGTACCTAAAGTGTGCATATTAGTACCTAAAGTGTACATATTAGTTCCTAAAGTGTACATATTAGTACATAAAGTGTCCATATTAGTACCTAAAGTGTGCATATTAGTACCTAAAGTGTGCATATTAGTACCTAAAGTGTACATATTAGTTCCTAAAGTGTCCATATTAGTACCTAAAGTGTGCATATTAGTACCTAAAGTGTGCATATTAGTTCCTAAAGTGTCCATATTAGTTCCTAAAGTGTGCATATTAGTACCTAAAGTGTCCATGTTAGTACTACCTAAAGTGTGCATATTAGTACCTAAAGTGTGCATATTAGTACCTAAAGTGTGCATATTAGTACCTAAAGTGTCCATGTTAGTACTACCTAAAGTGTGCATATTAGTACCTAAAGTGTGCATATTAGTACCTAAAGTGTCCATGTTAGTACTACCTAAAGTGTGCATATTAGTACCTAAAGTGTGCATATTAGTACCTAAAGTGTACATATTAGTTCCTAAAGTGTCCATATTAGTACCTAAAGTGTCCATGTTAGTACTACCTAAAGTGTACATATTAGTACCTAAAGTGTGCATATTAGTACCTAAAGTGTGCATATTAGTACCTAAAGTGTGCATATTAATATCTAAAGTGTACATATTAGTACCTAAAGTGTACATATTAGCACCTAAAGTGTACATATTAGTACCTAAAGTGTGCATATTAGTACCTAACGTGTACATATTAGTACCTAAAGTGTACATATTAGTAGTACCTAAAGTGTGCATATTAGTACCTAAAGTGTACATATTAGTACCTAAAGTGTACATATTAGTACCTAAAGTGTACATATTAGTAGTACCTAAAGTGTGCATATTAGTACCTAAAGTGTGCATATTAGTACCTAAAGTGTACATATTAGTACCTAAAGTGTTCATATTAGTTCCTAAAGTGAACATATTAGTTCCTAAAGTGTACATATTAGTACCTAAAGTGTATATATTAGTACCTAAAGTGAACATATTAGTACCTAAATTGTCCATATTAGTTCCTAAAGTGTCCATATTAGTACCTAAATTGTCCATATTAGTACCTAAAGTGTGCATATTAGTACCTAAAGTGTACATATTAGTACCTAAAGTGTACATATCCATATTAGTACCTAAAGTGTACATATTAGTACCTAAAGTGTCCATATTAGTACCTAAAGTGTGCATATTAGTACCTAAAGTGTCCATATTAGTACCTAAAGTGTACATATCCATATTAGTATATAAATTGTCCATATTAGTACCTAAAGTGTGCATATTAGTACCTAAAGTGTCCATATTAGTACCTAAAGTGTACATATCCATATTAGTATATAAAGTGTCCATATTAGTACCTAAAGTGTACATATTAGTCCCTAAAGTGTCCATATTAGTACCTAAAGTGTGCATATTAGTACCTAAAGTGTACATATTAGTACATAAAGTGTCCATATTAGTACCTAAAGTGTGCATATTAGTACCTAAAGTGTACATATCCATATTAGTATATAAAGTGTCCATATTAGTACCTAAAGTGTACATATTAGTACCTAAAGTGTCCATATTAGTACCTAAAGTGTGCATATTAGTACCTAAAGTGTGCATATTAGTACCTAAAGTGTACATATTAGTTCCTAAAGTGTACATATTAGTACATAAAGTGTCCATATTAGTACCTAAAGTGTGCATATTAGTACCTAAAGTGTACATATTAGTACCTAAAGTGTACATATTAGTACCTAAAGTGTACATATTAGTAGTACCTAAAGTGTGCATATTAGTACCTAAAGTGTGCATATTAGTACCTAAAGTGTACATATTAGTACCTAAAGTGTTCATATTAGTTCCTAAAGTGAACATATTAGTTCCTAAAGTGTACATATTAGTACCTAAAGTGTATATATTAGTACCTAAAGTGAACATATTAGTACCTAAATTGTCCATATTAGTTCCTAAAGTGTCCATATTAGTACCTAAATTGTCCATATTAGTTCCTAAAGTGTACATATTAGTACCTAAAGTGTGCCTATTAGTACCTAAAGTGTCCATGTTAGTACTACCTAAAGTGTGCATATTAGTACCTAAAGTGTGCATATTAGTACCTAAAGTGTGCATATTAGTACCAAAAGTGTCCATGTTAGTACTACCTAAAGTGTGCATATTAGTACCTAAAGTGTGCATATTAGTACCTAAAGTGTCCATGTTAGTACTACCTAAAGTGTGCATATTAGTACCTAAAGTGTGCATATTAGTACCTAAAGTGTACATATTAGTTCCTAAAGTGTCCATATTAGTACCTAAAGTGTCCATGTTAGTACTACCTAAAGTGTGCATATTAGTACCTAAAGTGTGCATATTAGTACCTAAAGTGTGCATATTAGTACCTAAAGTGTACGTATTAGTTCCTAAAGTGTGCATATTAGTACCTAAAGTGTACATATTAGTTCCTAAAGTGTCCATATTAGTACCTAAAGTGTCCATGTTAGTACTACCTAAAGTGTGCATATTAGTACCTAAAGTGTGCATATTAGTACCTAAAGTGTCCATATTAGTTCCTAAAGTGTACATATTAGTACCTAAAGTGTGCATATTAGTACCTAAAGTGTCCATGTTAGTACTACCTAAAGTGTGCATATTAGTACCTAAAGTGTGCATATTAGTACCTAAAGTGTGCATATTAGTACCTAAAGTGTCCATGTTAGTACCTAAAGTGTGCATATTAGTACCTAAAGTGTGCATATTAGTACCTAAAGTGTGCATATTAGTACCTAAAGTGTGCATATTAGTACCTAAAGTGTGCATATTAGTACCTAAAGTGTGCATATTAGTACCTAAAGTGTGCATATTAGTACCTAAAGTGTACATATTAGTTCCTAAAGTGTACATATTAGTACCTAAAGTGTCCATATTAGTACCTAAAGTTTACATGTTAGTACCTAAAGTGTGCATATTAGTACCTAAAGTGTACATATTAGTACCTAAAGTGTCCATATTAGTACCTACAGTGTACATATTAGTACCTAAAGTGTGCATATTAGTACCTAAAGTGTCCATGTTAGTACTACCTAAAGTGTACATGTTAGTACCTAAAGTGTCCATATTAGTACCTAAAGTGAACATATTAGTACCTAAAGTGTCCATATTAGTACCTAAAGTGTACATATTAGTACCTAAAGTGTGCATATTAGTATCTAAAGTGTACATATTAGTACCTAAAGTGTATATATTAGTACCTAAAGTGTCCATATTAGTACCTAAAGTGAACATATTAGTACCTAAAGTGTCCATATTAGTACTACCTAAAGTGTCCATATTAGTACTACCTAAAGTGTACATATGAGTACCTAAAGTGTACATATTAGTACCTAAAGTGTACATATTAGTACCTAAAGTGTCCATATTAGTAACTAAAGTGAACATATTAGTACCTAAAGTGTACATATTAGTACCTAAAGTGTACATATTAGTACCTAAAGTGTACATATTAGTACCTAAACTGTACATATTAGTACCTAAAGTGTACATATTAGTTCCTAAAGTGTACATATTAGTACCTAAAGTGTACATATTAGTACCTAAAGTGTCCATATTAGTAACTAAAGTGAACATATTAGTACCTAAAGTGTACATATTAGTACCTAAAGTGTACATATTAGTACCTAAACTGTACATATTAGTACCTAAAGTGTACATATTAGTTCCTAAAGTGTACATATTAGTACCTAAAGTGTACATATTAGTTCCTAAAGTGTACATATTAGTACCTAAAGTGTCCATATTAGTACCTAAAGTGTGCATATTAGTACCTAAAGTGTACATATTAGTTCCTAAAGTGTACATATTAGTATCTAAAGTGTACATATTAGTTCCTAAAGTGTACATATTAGTACCTAAAGTGTACATATTAGTACCTAAAGTGTACATATTAGTACCTAAAGTGTCCATATTAGTACCTAAAGTGTACATATTAGTACCTAAAGTGTCCATATTAGTACCTAAAGTGTACATATTAGTACCTAAAGTGTCCATATTAGTACCTAAAGTGTACATATTAGTACCTAAAGTGTACATATTAGTACCTAAAGTGTGCATATTAGTACCTAAAGTGTACATATTAGTACCTAAAGTGTACATATTAGTACCTAAAGTGTACATATTAGTTCCTAAAGTGTACATATTAGTACCTAAAGTGTCCATATTAGTACCTAAAGTGTCCATATTAGTACCTAAAGTGTGCATATTAGTTCCTAAAGTGTACTTATTAGTACCTAAAGTGTCCATATTAGTACCTACAGTGTACATATCAGTACCTAAAGTGTACATATTAGTTCCTAAACTGTACATATTAGTACCTAAACTGTACATATCAGTACCTAAAAGGTACAAACGTTTTGATAAGGTGCTTCCCCAGTGACAGCTTTTGTACCTTTTTTTCTGATAGCGTGGGTTATATTTCTATTTATTGATTGATTATTTTAATAATCTGACATCACCAATTTTCAGAATTTTGTATTTATTGATGGCATATCACATTTTGATTGTGAAGATGTGAAATTTTTAAATGTTTACATTACATTGCAGGTGTGTTATATTTATTGTACGTGTATTTATGTATATCCAAGGGTGTTTATTTGCGTAATTGGGGACTTTGTTTTCTTCATAATCATCAAAGATTAGACGAAAGTGTTGTTTACAAAAATTTATTCATACAAATCTTACAACACAGGTTTCTTTTCTTTTTTTTTCTTACACATGTAATGGTGCCCTTGTGTGGCTCCCATGTGTTATTGTGCTAACGATCAACACAAGATTTATCTTAATGTTAAAGTAAGGCTTTGGGCACTATCAGTTTCTGCACACAAAATGAATTTCAAGGCTGAGAATGTTTAATAAATGCCGTACAGATCGCTACAACACACTATGCATAGAGAAGTTAAATCGATAACCGTAAAGCTCAAATTAAGTTATGTGAGAAATAGGAGATGTGTGAGCAGGTGATTGCAGCATTTGGAGGGCCACTAATGTGCCATCTGAAATTGGTGGCCATTTTAAAGATGAAGCAAAGGCACCCAAGCCGCTAGCTGCCGCCTGTGTCACAAAGCCTGCAGGAGAATGCAGAATTAAACACAGATCGATTTCACACGTTCACCCTTTTACACGCACACACATTATAATATGCATATGCAAACATGTACATCTACTAACAAGCTTAAGCATATACAACCCTGACAAAAATGTGATGTAAGTTGGAGGAATGCTTTCAACAGCTGGTTTTACCTCAAAACATTTGTCATATTTCGCAATATTATTGGTCTTGCATGCATAAAGGGATCATTATTACAGATTACATCTATTTTGTGTCACACCCAACTCGTCTAACAATGACCTACTGATACTTATAACCACACAGATGTGACAGAAACCTTTAAGAAGCAGAGACAAACGTCTCCATCGATGAACTGCTGTATGGACATTTGACACTGATGTGAGAGGTGGGCAATGTGAGAAAATTGTGAAAAAAAGAAACATTTATATGTCCGAACCACTGTAATCAAGTCGGATACACATGCGTTCATAGAAGGATTTCAGGTTTTAGATGATTTCAGCAATTGCATGCAATAAGTGAAAAGCAGGAACAGAGTTTCAAAGAGTCATCTGTGTTTGAAGATGCAGATTTAATTAACATTATGCACAATAAAGGCCAGTTCACACTGAAAACAAATTTGACGATAACTATATTAATATCCACAACAGCTGTAGGTTTTTCGTCTGCTGCTTTAATGCTCAAGCCGGCCAAAGTCAGGTTGATTCTGATTGGCTGTCAATGTTTTTATTGTTCATCAGCTGAAAAAAAAACATTCTTTAAGAGATTCCAACAATATTTCCATATTCACATAGTACTGGAAATTAATAAACCGTTATAGTTACAGGCTTTTTGTCCATGGTGTGAACGGGTCTCAAGGAGCTCTTTTTTTCGGAGAGGTTTGTGCAAGAAAAGCAAACGTGTTGAAGGGCTTGTGAGATTTAAGCCGTAGATGACAGTGGGAAGAAGTTGACGTGAGTAAAAGCATGGAAGAGATGAGGAAGACCCCTCAGAAAAGCACTGTGGCATTGGGCTTTAGAAACTCACCGGCAATTCAGGAGGCAACTGTCTCAGCAAATCGAACAAAAATGCCACAATCTCATCGTCTTGGAGAAATCGGTGCAAATCTAAGTCTTCGGGGCTGTTGTAAATAAAAAAAACTGCTTTCTTAATGTCAGGAGGAAAAAGAAGGAAGGTCTCATTGTCTTTGAGACTATTTATTTAACCATATTCAGAGTGATGTATATAATGGACATGGTAATGAAACAAACATGAATGATTAAATAGCATTGTTAGTAATGGTAAAACTAAACGACTGGTCCACAAGGACGATCGGTGCATTGTCAGATGCTTCAGTACAAAAAAAAACATATTATTATCAAAATATTCGTTTTAATGTCGTTTTACTTAATACATGTTATAAAGGACACATCTTCATCTACCTTGCTCCAAAACCTGTACATGTACATGATAGATAGATGCATTTGAGAAGGCTACAAATAGGCGAGCCGCCGTCCTTTGCTTCTATATCTCTGTCTATACCTTTTGCCAAGGACTGCGGCCAGATACTGCTTCACGGCCATTTGCTTCCGGTAGCGGCTGTAGCTGTCCGTGAAAACCCCGTCCGAGTGACGCTTTGAGAGCGGCTCGTTGTCGTCCTCCATCATGCTTCCTCCGCTGCGTTAGAGAAGAGAACCCAGTATATTACAGAAACAGTCGACACTGACTGAGACAAAGGGGTGGCCAAGGCTAATTCAACAGACCATAACAGAAAATCAGTGTATAACCCCAACATGGCATAGAAAAGCATGAATAAATCCTACAATTGCTGATTACTTCACATTAGCTTTACATTCCTACCGTAACTTCTAATGTTAGTATATTAAACGTGTTTCTCTTATACGTCTATCACCTCAGTAAGCAGTGGTTGGAGCAAAAGATATTAATTATTATTAGATAATATTAGATATTAGATGATAAATAATAAAAAGTCAAAAGTTTGAACAGATTTGTAATGTTTTTAAAGAATACTCTTCTGCTCACTAAGCCTGCATTTATTTGATTCAAAATACAGCAAAAGCTGTAATATTATGAAATGGGCCTATTTTCATTTATTTTAATTTTATTTAAAATAACTGCTTTCTATTTGAATATATTTCAAAATGGAATTTATTCCTGTGATTTCAAAGCTGATTTGTTTTTAGTCTCACGATCCTTCAGAAATCGTTCTAATGCTCTGATTTGCTGCTCAAAAAATATTTATTATTATATTATTATTGTTATTGTTATTGAAAACACCGGAGTAGAATTTTCCAGGTTTCTTTGATGAATAGACAGTTCGAAAGAACAGCATTTATCTGAAATATAAATCTTTTGTAACATAATAAATGTCTTTATAACTTTTGATTAATTTAAAGCATCCTTGCTAAACACAAGTATTAATTTATATACCCCCAACACATATATAAACCCCATCTCAACTGTTTTAACTATAATTAAAAATGTATAATGATAAAAATGTTTTTGAGCAGCAAATCAGAATATTATAATGATTTCTGAGGGATCACGTGACTCTAGAGTAATGATGCTGAATATGAATCTTTAATCACAGAAATGAATTACATTTTACAATGTATTCAAATAGAAAGCAGTTATTTTAAATAGTAATATATTTCACAATATTACTGCTTTTGCTGTATTTTGGATCAAATAAACGCAGGCTTAGTGAGCATTACAAATCTTATTGTTTTGAACTGATAATGTACACTTTATTTTTCTATATTTTTCTAAACTATACAGGGCACCCTATTGTTAAGGTTAAAAGTAATAATTGTTTTTTTCAAGTTCATATTATACCATTTTTATAATAACGTTTATCTATAAATTTTATTAATTATAATAAAAAACTATTATTAAATAATCAAAGGCTAATTTGTACAAAATCCTCTAGTGTACATGTTCTCCTAGTTTATGGACACTGAGTGGATTTCTGCTGTTAATGTTTTCTTCCCGCGGTTAAACCACTCATTGAGTGATTGCATGATAAACTATATATTTAGTAAGTTGTAGTGTATCATTCAGCATGCATCGAGGTTTATTCAATGTTTAATTGCACTCCTGCTTCGCTTGAACTGATGCATGATCCGTCACGCCACTGAAGAGCACCAAGACTGCATTTATCGTTTGAAATTCTTCATTAAACTAAGATAATGTGAATGCTGAGCTCTGTCGTGTCCGTCAGAGCATTGCGCGTGCGGCGCGAGAGCGCGTGAGAGGCTGGACATGGGCGCGACGCATTGATTCGCGGCTAAAATAAACGATTCTTTCGGTGCAATTAAACAAAGCAAATGAAATAGTAGCATATCAGTGGTTGGGGTTGGCACCCAGGGTGGCCGATCAGATGCCCAGTCAGTGCCACCCCGGACACCCTCTGGCTCCGCCACTTATTCCCCTTTCCACAGATCTTACGCATGTTGAAACCCGGACACATACAGCTGCAAGTGAAGTAACTGATAGTACTTAGTATGAGAGAGATGGAGAGAAAGAAACACTGGTCTTACCCCACGCGTTTCGCCATCAGTGTATGCAGGTATTTCCGCGCGGATAACTGGCCGAGCGCTTTCCTGTAGGCTTTATTAAACATCCCGTCCGCGTGCCTTTCCAGTCTGGGTGACGACATGACAAAAGAGAGTGCTGGTCATTAAAGCGATCAGCTTGAGCTGATATAGCCCATCTATCACTCACAGCTAACTCTTTCAGTCCAGTCGCTTTCAAACACTTTCTATGCAATGTGTGCAAACCTCTTAAACACGCTCGATTTGTCTTAGCAAGCAGAATAATGCAAGAGGAACACATTGATAAACAAACAATACACCTGTAAGAAAGAGTTGGCTATCACCTTGTCAGTGGAGGGGTATAAAACGCGTACGCATCTTCAGTAACTGAAGGAGAGCTTCGGATAGTGATCTGGTCTCTGTCAAAGGTTAATGAGTTCCCCTCCTCGTCAAATCCCGCAGTCTCCATTCTGTGACAAGACATGAAGTCAGTTCATTCGCATTAACTCCGGCTATTACTGTGAAGTAAGGTGACTTAGCTAAACGTGCTCTATTTAAATGCATACTATAACAACTAAATAATAAAGCTATTTCTGTAAAGTTTTGTCCTACAAAAATTTTGTGGAAAGTGTGTTCTTGCTTTGGGACATGTGATAGATGTTTTTGTTTATATTAAACTTTATTATGCCGAGTAAGATTATATACGTTATAATATTAAATTAATTCTATTTTCCGCGCGCGTTCACACTTTCGCCGTTCTTTCAAATCGTTCGATTCGACACGAAACAATGAACGCGCATAGAACACGTCTTGAGCAGCTTATATAACTTATGTTATCATTTCTTATTAAATATACGGCCAACAAAATACACCTGTTCACATTTTGTGATCGGACAGTCAATAAAACGCGTAAACACTTTAATAGCGTTATTGGCCAAAGTTGTATCGTGCAGCAACACTGCAGGCAAACCCGCAGAATCCGAATCGGTACCGTGCGTGCAGACGGAGGGATTCCCGTACCTGATGTTGGGGTAACTCAACGGCGAACACACGTTGCATTGCACGAGGAGCCCGTAGATGAGAAAAGCAAGAGTCGTTTTGCTGCTCGTCATCATTCTGTATAAGAAAAAGATACAAATTAGAACACTGAGAAATATTTGAAACTTGAATTCTTCGACGTTCCAAATATCGTTCCTTTGTCCCTCTATAGTTTAATGGCAGTGTCAGGTGTCTCTTCAACTACAACTACTCCAAACGAATACTCAGCCTCTCAAAACTATCTCAAAACCACTGATAATAACGATCTCTCCCAGCAGTGGTTCACTTACCTACGGCAGCGAACGAATGCGTTCCGGTAGAGACGGCAACGACAATGAGATGAACACCTCTCTCTCTCTCTCTCTCTCTCTCTCTCTCAGTCTGCTCTTTAAACTTTTCTGTGCGTCACTTTGTTATCCTTCTGAGCACAGAACGGATTTTTTCTTAGATCTCCGTAACGACAGTCGAACGGATATGAAACGAGTTATCATTCGTCTTCATCTCTCATTATAGCATCGCGAGTTTTATTCTCGGAGCACTTTCTTCTGGACCCTTTTCACCCCCCACTTTAGAGACTGTGTCTACGTCATCCTCCCTAATTAGGGAGAGATCGTGTGCTTTTCCTTCCTCCAGACACAAACACATGCGGGGTTTCCGGGGACTTTCCATAGATATGATGATTTTTATATTACTGTACAAACTGTATATTCTGTCCTCTAACCCCCCCTTATAGAAAATGTTCTGCATTTTTACATTAACAAGTAGTATAAGTTGTTTTTCTTATGAGGGACCAAAAAAATATAAAATAAAATTTGGGGCATTACTGATCCTTGGGGGACGTTCTTAGCATTTTCATTTCATATATATATTTCATATATAGGCTGCATTTTATATTCATCTATAGTGCATATAAATAATTTAAACTCTGTTTAATATTAGTTTATATTAACATTCAATTCAAAAGTAAAACATTTACAGATTATCTGAAGGGATGTTCACCCAAAAAATGTGTATTCTGTCACTAATTACTCACCCTCACCTCGTTCCAAACCCACGAAACCTTTGTTAATCTTCGGAACACAAATTAAGATATTTTTGAGCTCTCAGACCCTCCATAGACAGCAAGGGTCTTTACACGACCAAGGCTCAGAAAGGAACCGAAGACATCGGCAAAGTAGCTCACGTGACATCAGTGGTTCAATCTGAATACTACGAAGCCACGAGAATACTATTTATGCACAAAGAAAACTAAATAGAATGACTTTATTCAACAATTCATCTCCTCCGTGTCACCCTATAGCGCCATTTTGGAGAGTATCCACTGAACGTAAACAATGTATGCTGTTCTGTGTCGTGAGATTGAGGTCCCTGCAGAGCAAAAGCTGGTGTTTCTGACTTTTTGGGGGTTTTCAGACTGCCGGATGTTTCTAAATCATGCAATCAAAATTACCCCCCTTTACCTAACCCCACCCTTAAACCTACCATCACTATTATGTCAGCCAATCAGGTAAAAACGCCACGTTCTGGTAACTCTCATCGCTTTCCTGCAGAGGCCTACACTTGGTGCACCACGTACGCTGACCAGAGCCGATCCTCCCTAAACGCAGAATACACAAGCTGCGTAGTGGCCCCGAAACACCAGGAGGTCCCTTGCTCTCAAAAATTATTTCATTTTAGTTTTGTTTTTGAATTTGGTCAGCGGTTATGAAAACACGAATGACCATTTATTTTAATGTGGCACGCTGTCGCCCTTTCTACATAGAAATCAGTCACATCTTGTAACGTGAATGTCGTGAAGTCTCTTGCTCAAGACAAAAGAAAAGCTGGTTGAAAGCATAGCGAGAGACTATTTCTCAAGTGCTTTCGAGACGGAGTGAAACACGGACAAATGGGTTTCATTTCATTTCTGGCAGTTATTCTTAAACTCAAAGGACTTAATGTTGGTCCTCGATTATTATTGCTACATTATCAAAGCATTATTCTGCCAATTCTATTATATTGTTCTTCTTATTTTTACAATATGCTTTCTATTAAAAACCGGACCAAACATACAAAGGTGTCCAATATTGCTGCAAAAGTTATAGGTCTTTCAACACCCACAGAACTCAATAACAGAGCTATTACACGCATCGCAATTTCAATAGATCAGGACTTCACACACCCACTGTATGAGTGTATAGCCCCACGGCCCTCAGGGCGCAGGTATTGGGCTATGAGGTGTAGGAGGGCCTGCTTTGGAAGAAGCCTGATTCCTTCAGCATCACATATCTCAACAACAGACATCTCTGAAGTTATCTTAACTCGTTTCAAATTATGACATATATTATGGTAGTTTATAACAGTTATCTTAACTGTTTGTGTGTGTGTGTCTCTGTGTGTGTGTGTGGTGTGTGTGTGTGTGGTGTGTGTGTGTGTGTGTGTGAGCGTGAGTGTGTGTGTGTGTGTGTGAGAGAGAGAGAGTGTGTGAGTGTGAGTGTGTGTGTGTGTGTTTGTGTGACTGTGTGTGTGTGTGTGTTTGTGTGACTGTGTGTAAGAGTGTGTGTGTGGTGTGTGTGTGTGTGTGTGTGTGTGTGAGAGAGAGTGTGTGAGTGTGTGTGTGTGTGTGTGTTTGTGGTCTGAGTGTGTGTGTGTGTGTGTTTGTGTGACTGTGTGTGTGTGTGTTTGTGTGACTGTGTGTGTAAGAGTGTGTGTGTGTGTGTGTGTGTGTGTGTGTGAGAGAGTGTGTGAGTGTGTGTGTGTGTGTGTGTGTGTGCATATAATATCATTGTATTATGTTTGTTATATGTGTGACTAAAATAAGTACAGTGCCGTGGAAAATAATTTCCCTCTTGAGGGACAATAATGTTAATCAATCAATCATACGTTCATAACCACTTGAAGCCATGCACAACTTTATAATACACCTTAGAGTTATTAAAGTAGATGATGAATTTTAGCTTAACAGCTTTTTAACATATTGGTAGGCTTATGTATTTTTTAACATATATGTTTCCTAAAACTGTAAAACTTGCAAGTAAGACCCTCTTTTTTGCCTCAAACTCATAATTTGCTGCTTATTAATAGTTAATAAGATAGTTGTTAAATAGGTATGGAGTAGGATTAAGGGATCTACAATATGGTCATGCAGAATAAGGCATTAAAATGAGCTTTATAAGTACTAATAAACAGCCACTATGCTAGTAATGTGCATGATAATAAGCAACTATAGTTAATAGTGACAATTAGGCTTTAAAATAAAGTGTTGTCACCAAAATGTAAGGTGTTTTACACAGCTAAGTTAAGGTTGCTCTGTGCCTGCTTGAAATGCTGTGTAAAGATCAGTGAAAAGCCAGACTAATGTATGCCTGCTCATAGAGGTGCAGTGACTGTGTAAATGCCTTCATGTCACCCCGAGCAGCATTAAAATATCTGTGTAAAGATGACTAAACGCCACTTCAGAAGCGCCTCTGAGCCACCTGTGCAGTGTTAATTTGGCATTAGAAGATACAAAAATGGCTAGTTGCGAGTCACTTACATGTTTCCCCCTATTTTACAGCCTACAAAGCCATTGGAATATAATTGAATTTCCTTTTTCATTCATTCTAATTAATTAACACGAATAAACGTATTCTTATATTGCGTTTATATGTAAAACGTGCACGTGAAGTCACTACCATTTTCCCTGCTATTTTCATAAAGAGGAGAGATTAAATACGTCATTATTAACCTGCTTCATCATTATTTTTTTTTTCAATACGATACCGATACTTATGTATCGTCGATATCGGATACTTCTAAACGGAATTTTCAATTATGAAATTTGTGAAATTAATAAATTACTAAGACTAGAATGGTAATGATATTGCATGTTATTTGGTTATATCTTTGTTTACATGTGGTTAATATAATGTAACCATTCAAATATAGCTGAACTACAGTCACTTTAGTAAAATCATGGACTGCCAGTGATGTTATATTGCATGCATAAAATGCAACCTTTTTATTCTGACAGTGTATGATTTATATTAACATTACAGAATCAATATGAACTTTTAACTTTCAATTTAAATGCATGTGTTTATTATGAAGTAACTCAAACATGGGATTTTTTTATTTCTGTTCCCAAAAACATCAATGCTTTCCTATGATGCGTTTGTGAAACGCAGCCCTGTTTGACTGCACTGTCAGAAGTGAGTGTGTGTGTGTGTGTGTATAAAAGAATAAAAACCTTGACCTTGAACCTTGACCTTCCTTGAGAAGTGAGTGCATGCTCTGATTGATTGATTCTGTCTCTCAACATGTGCGTGTGTTCAGATGAGCCACGTGATCTCAATGAGACCAGACTGCATGAGCAGGAGAGGAGACGAGATGAGTTTAACGAGGAGACAGCTTATCGCTTAAGTACATCGGCACCTAGGCTAATCAGATGTGCAAATACAAATTCATTTTGGATGTATCTACCTATGGAGTTATCACCGGTAAAAGCTATTTGAATGGTCTCTTGCAGTCGAGGAGTAATTGAAAACGGAGCCGTTAAGTCGCACAGTGACGCTCTTGCGGTGTTTGCTTTATTTATCGCACAAGATGCGGATTTAGATGCGACATTTGTCAAATACACACGTTTCAGACGTTTACATAGCAGCAGAAACGTTCTGCTTAATACAGCGCGAATCAGAAATACTGTAGACACAGAATAACATATTTGGAAATGGCAGGAACGCCTTTAAACCCATACTAAATATGTTCTTATCGCATTATTGGATGAAAACGTTATTTCTAGATGTTCTCTAAACGTTCTGTTTTTTATGTTTTAAACCAAAGTTGTTGTTAAACTCGGAGGAACGTTCCATTTCTCAAACATTGTGGAACGTTCCATTCGAATGTGTTCTGAACTGTTTGAAACAATTAGTATCGTTTAAATATGCTGTTAGACGAGCGTCACACTAAAACATTTCAGGAAAAACACTCCATGAACGATGTAACTTTAGCTAGTGTTTGGAGGATGTATTAAAGACAGATCACTTGAATCAATGAATGTACTATGTAAGGGAAGTTTGGTAACACTTTATTTTGATAGGCCACCACCTCAGACATTCTCGGAAACTATCCTACATTTCAACTAGGAGTCTTCGAGTATCAGTGGATGTCTGCTCAATATCTGCAAACACTCACGCCCCCAAACACACATTCTACGACTATAAGTAGCCTACATACCGTCTATCAATACTTTTAGAGAGTACATTGACATGTTGCAAAGTTAGTAGAATGTCTAAAGTAGACTATCAAAATAAAGTGTAACCCATTCATTTAGAGTGAACCTTGCCAGAACATTAGCCAAAGTAAACCTCTGGTCAGCCCTAAATAAATACACACACACACACACACACACACACCACACACGCACACCCACACACGCACCACACACAACAACCTCACAACGCACGCACTACGTACACACACACACACACTCCATAAGCGCCCACACTCTCACAAGCGCACACACGCATACACACACACACAAGCGCACGCACGCACACACACACACACACACACACACACACACACACACTCATAAGCGCACACACTCTCACAAGCGCACGCACACACACACAACACACATACACGTTTGGTTTTATGGTTTACGGGGACTCTCCATAGGCGTAATGGTTTTTATACTGTACAGACTGTATGTGCTATTGCCCTACACCTACCCTACACCTAAACTTAGCCCTCACAGCAGACTTTGTGCATTTCTACTTTCCCCCAAAAAACTCACTCTGTATGATTTATAAGCGTTTTGAATTATGGGACCTGAAAATGTCCTCATAAATCACCTTCTCCTTGTAACCAGTCATACCCATGCATTATACAAATGTGTGTCCTCATAAACCACTAAACATGCACACACAAATATGCACAAACACACACACACACACACATAGATATGCTGCTTATAGTTAATTATACTGCTTCAGACAATGTCATGGTCATAACCATCCAGTTTTGTCCCGTGCAATAACCCATATTTGCTTTTATGACTCATTTGAGCATATGTTACTGTTTGCCTTAATTATTAAAATATGCTTGTGTCTGTGTTTTTATGAGGCAATATGATATTTATTTTGTGCATCAGTAAGTGTGCACAACATAGTGTCAACATGCTTGAGCCAATAATGGGGTCATTTTGTTCAAATTAAAAGGATATTTGGGTTCTACGTGCTCGGAGACCATTAACCTCCTCATTCCCTGTGCTTAAATGTCAAATGATTCAAAATTAGTAACAGTAATACTAGTTATCTAAAATTAAAAACTAACAATTTACATTTACTGTAACATATGTACAGACCTGACGGTGGGAATTCAATGCAACAAAAGCCAAGTCAGTTTATTTAGCGCTATAGTGGAATTATTTGATATGTGGATGAAATTGTAATTTTGAATTGGCATTATTATTTATACGCTTTTGTACAATAACAGTTTGATTTACTGTCAAGCCTTGGTTATGTGTATCATTACCGCTGTTAAATGATGCATATAAATGATTCTGGTCCCACTTTTATTGAAGTCATGCCATAGTTTTTACTCACAGTACATAATACAAAACATCTCGTGACTGTCTATTGAAATTATGGATTATAGCACCATTCAAAGCTTTAAAACCTGACGGATAGCCAATGAAGAGAGATAAAATCAGATCCATCTGAAGATGATTTATCAAGCCTGCATGGCGTCTACTCAGCAATTCATTACAATAATTATTCTTAAGGTCTTGAACGCATGCATTCATGTTTCAGCATCAGAGACACACAGAACGTGTCTTAGTTTAGCTGCATTTCTGAGTTGGAAAAAGGCTGTTGTGCAAACATTGGAAATATGATTTGCAGCAAGTCAGTACAATTCATTATTAAAACGTGAAAACACCTTTCAAATTAGGCAACAAACTTGGTCAGGTCATAGTTATCACCTTCACTTGTGTGAAGTAGCAGTGGCACGGGTCTCAAGTCAACTTGTCAGCCAGTGTTTTAATACTGACTCCTTTTACTTCTATCAGTTATTTCATCTGAAAGTACATGACATCTTAAAAGTACTTAAGTACATGTACTCAAGTGAGCGTTTAATGTGGTGAATGTTTAGACTTGCATATATTACATATTTATGAAATTATCTGCCTAAATCCTGCACAGTTGATCAGCTGTATCGATTTCAGATATATCAACGATTAGGTCCAGAATTGAATTGTGCAATATTTAGCTGCTGCATGCAGTCATATAATACATGCTTTCATTTCCCTTTTTAGATAAAAAATGTGTAAAAGCCAAAAGGGGGCAGCAAAGTAGAGGTATTAAAAAAAAACTCAAGTGATCCATCTAACAGTTAAAACAGCGCTCATCGTTTATATTTTTCATAAAGCTCCATTTATCACAATTAATAGTTATTGTTTAAAACACTGTAAACCAAAAACAACCCAAGTACCGTCTACATGACACACGAGTGAACAGTGTGGACACCCCAATAACTTCTTCAGGTCGTTCTTTTGGCCGGCGTGTTGGTTTCTATTATAATCATAGTCAGATATGAACAAAAATCATTAGCTGAGCACCTTTTGTTCGGTGTTGCTCTTCTCTGAAGCACTTGGTCAAGATTAGATGTAAAGTCCAGGCTGGGTTTTGCAGGACAGTATTCATAGATGAAGCCGTATCTGGACCAAACAACACGCTGCTTTCTCAAATGATGATAAATGAGGGTTTGATATTCAAGCCTCATCAGATTTCACTACAAATTAGACATTGGGCTGGTTATTATATATGCTGCTTATAAACATTGAGACAACTACTCCCATTAATAAATGTAAATTTATAAAAAAATCATGCTTCTAATGTCTAAACACCATTGCATCTTGATGCAGGATGGGGGTCATAGTATAGATCTCAAAATCCTGTGCCTGGAAATCATCAACTCGTTCAACTTTGCGTTTGATCCTGAGTTTGGGGAACGGACGCGGCTCTCGCTGAATCTGTGGGTACGGGACAAGTGTATTTCCATTTCTGCATATTTATACTGCGTATGTGGACAGTATTTATGGGTGAAGAAGGTGATACAA
>QVTF01011317.1:10000-19504 GCA_003573665.1 Oxygymnocypris stewartii
AACACAGAATTACAAATAAATTGTGTTTATGAAATGTGTCTGCACTTGAATGCAATTCAGATCTCAATTTAGTCACTAACTGCTTGAATAAAAAAAACACATACACAGAAATTCAGTTTTAGAGTATACCTTTTTGTATTCACTATATCTTTCTCTTTACTGCAATGCAGTATGCTTGAAAACCTTTTCACATACAAAACAATAATTCAACTAATGAATTTAGTTGATTAAATTCAGCCCTTGAACAGTAAAGCTGTCAGTAAACAATTACAGAATAATAATAAAAAAAATAGAAAGGAAATAGTCTAAAACAGTAAAAAAATGTAGATGAATACCGAAACTTGAATGAAGTAGGAATGTGTTTGGCTCAGTTCAGTCAATATGAGTGTATAAGTGCCTACAGAATCATCGCCGAAACGAACGATGAAGAAACTTTTCCGTCTTTACTCTGATTACGCAATCCGTCCATAGTGAATTCCAACTCGTTTTTTTTCTCTTCCTGGCGTGAATCCAAAACGACCACAATGCGATGAAACAGTCCTATCTCATCGAGCACAAACGGCATCCTCCAATCACTAATGCAATGAAACAGTTCAGGCATGTATTTAAAGAAGGAATGACGAGGATGAATAAGATTAAGCGGCAGCCGAAATGCGGCTCGCATCTCTCTCACCACGAGCTGGCGCACAAGCGACGTCAGCCAAATCATCCATTAACTTCACATAACATTGATAACTTAAATTTACAACATTATTTCTACAAAACAATTGTACAAATATGTTTAACAATTCTACTAATATAACAAAACAATTTACATTTGTCCTTTTGTGCACTTTGTCCGATTCACGAACATAATTAATCATCCACATCATATTACATTACCAAATTAATATACATAAATATACGGAAAATAAGAATGATTGTGACTTACCTAATGCAAAGAAACAGTTCAGGCATGTATTTAAAGAAGGAATGACGTGGATGAATAAGATTAAGCGGCAGCCGAAATGCGGCTCGCATCTCTCTCACCACGAGCTGGCGCACAAGTGACGTCAGCACCCGTTTTGCAACGAAACCAAATACCTAAATACATTTATAAATGTATAGTTTTTTTGTACATGCCTGAACCTAATATGCATTAAGCAAGAAAAAAAATACATTGTGAAAAAAATTAAAATTAAATTATTCTCAATTATTTGAGTGGGTTACATCCTCCCCTGCTCAAAACTCTGATGTCCTCATCAGATACTTAATTAATTGTCTGACCCTTAAGGCTAAACAACAGTTCGCTCTGAGATTAGATACTTAATTTGATACATGACCCATAAGGCTAAACAGCAGTTCACCTTGAGTTTGTTGCACTTTCATCTGTTGTTGCATCATTTCAAGTACTTGACTAAAATAGTTGGGTTGGGATTCTACATTTACACTTTGCCGGACACATTGTGCTTTCCAACCAACATAATCCTTCAATTTACTTGGGGGTCTCTTTTCTCTTTGGGACCTTCTCAACCCCATCAGAAAATCATGTCCCTCTTCAGCACTCAACTCATGTTGTCTTGACTCATCAGCACCTTCCTCCACTAAAGATGAAACATCTTGCTGAATTTCAGTCTCACAACCTTCTTCTATCTCGCTCTCAACAAGTTCATCTCTTAACGAGTCACCTGGATTCATTTTAACCTTTTGCTCATTTGACACACTGTGAGTCGAGATGCTGTCCCCAACTGAAACTCTGGGGCATGTGAATTCAGAGACATATGTGGACTCTCTGCTTCCACAATTTCACCACAACGTTCTTCTTCCAAGTAACTTTTATGCACTCTGCGAGGACGTGTCTCTGCAACTGTGGCCACTTCATCATCCTCAGAAGGACTAGCTGGAAGAAACCCGCATGGGAGCAAGAGATCTCTGTGCAGGATACGTTCAGGGCCATCACCATTCTCAGGCCGAATGACGTAAACAGGAATCTCTGAATTTGGTTGCTTTGTTACCACATAGACCGTGGATTCCCAGCGATCCGCAATCTTGTGTTTTCTTCGAATGTTGACATTCTTTACTAGGACACGATCGCCAACGTCAACCGCAGCAGCTGTAACTTTCTTATCCCATCTGGCCTTATTCATCAATTGCCTCTTTTCAGCATTTTGAACGGCCAGTTGGTAGGCGTACCTCAGTCTTCGCTTCAGCTCATTGACAATGAGTGTGAGTTTTGGAATTATACCCCTTCGGGTTAATCCCAAAGCAAAGGTCAATTGGAAGACGAGGTTGGCGTCCAAACATTAGAAGAAAAGGAGACTCACCAGTCGCGTCATTCCTAGGTGAATGTGAATGCTGAGTGTTCAGTGGTGGACTGGATTAAGTCCGTGCCTCTTTTTGATGATACTGGCACTTTACAAGCCACCACATCCCTGATGGCAAATCTTTTGGTAAAGACAGGGGATCCTGTGACTCTGGACTTCGGTGACTCTCCCATTTCTGAGGAGTTCAAAGCTCACATCATTGAAAGAATAAACCGGGAAGTGTCAAGTGCATTCGCCAAACATGATCTTGATGTGGGACATATGTCAGGTGTAGCACATCGGGTAGAGCTGATTGATCACATTCACAGAAAGTGATTGGAGTTTCATGCATCAAGTTTCCTTCCTTAGGGGGTGCATCATCTTGAATTGCAATTGAGACTTTTGATGCTGAATTTGCAACTGCAGTTGGCATCACTCGAGGCCTTGCATCAGAAAATGTTCTTGTTGCAGGGGTTGAATTATAGGGCCCCTGTCAGCATTGTCAGCCTTGTGTGCAAGCTTGGTCACCACCTGCTGGCTTAGATCATTGACATTTACACAATGTAGTTGGGCTAATTTTTCTATTTGCGCCATCAGCTGATCAGCCATATCATCCAAAGTTTGAACTGTATCTCTCGGTATTGGTGTTGGAGCGCTAGAGTGATGTTGTACATCTTTTATCTGTCTACCATCTAGTAGTACAACACCCCATACATTTTGGCAGTCAGCATTCAAATATTCTTCTTCAGCAATTAAGGGGGTGGTAACCTCCTGAAATTCATAAAGAAGCTCTCCTGAGGATTTATCACCTAACCACTCTATTTTCTTCACCTCATCAAGATGGTCAAAGAAACTCCTCACATCTGTGAGAGTAGTGTTTGGATCTACCTTAGTAAGTATTACAGACCTCTCAGGATCAAAATTATGTTGCTTGCACAGATCCATTGTGAAAGTGAAAAAAAATAAAAATAAAACAAATGTATTAGTAATAAAAAAAATATTCAAAGCAGTTAGGATCAAAATTTATCACAAGTGCAGCCCCACGTTGGGCGCCAAATTTTTCTCTCTCTATTCTGTAACCCGTGTCTCGGATTTATATCAATGAAAAGGAGGAAAAATATCTACCGGGTCTGAGCTCACCAAATACATATACATTTCTATAAAAAAATAAAATAAATCTATTGCAGTATTTGGAGTCTCGGGTTCGGGGTCTCACACTAAACACAGAATTACAAATAAATTGTGTTTATGAAATGGGTCTGCACTTGTATGCAATTCAGATCTCAATTTAGTCACTAACTGCTTGAATAAAAAAAAACACATACACAGAAATCAGTTTTAGAGTATACCTTTTTGTATTCACTATATCTTTCTCTTTACTGCATTGCAGTATGCTTGAAAACCTTTTCACATACAAAACAATAATTCAACTAATGAATTTAGTTGATTAAATTCAGCCCTTGAACAGTAAAGCTGTCAGTAAACAATTACAGAATAATAATACAAAAAATAGAAAGGAAATAGTCTAAAACAGTAATAAAAATGTAGATGAATACCGAAACTTGAATGAAGTAGGAATGTGTTTGGCTCAGTTCAGTCAATATGAGTGTATAAGTGCCTACAGAATCATCGCCGAAACGAACGATGAAGAAACTTTTCCGTCTTTACTCTGATTACGCAATCCGTCCATAGTGAAATCCAACTCGTTTTTTTTCTCTTCCTGGCGTGAATCCAAAACGACCACAATGCGATGAAACAGTCCTATCTCATCGAGCACAAACGGCATCCTCCAATCACTAATGCAAAGAAACAGTTCAGGCATGTATTTAAAGAAGGAATGATGAGGATGAATAAGATTAAGCGGCAGCCGAAATGCGGCTCGCATCTCTCTCACCACGAGCTGGCGCACAAGCGACGTCAGCCAAATCATCCATTAACTTCACATAACATTGATAACTTAAATTTACAACATTATTTCTACAAAACAATTGTACAAACATGTTTAACAATTCTACTAATATAACAAAACAATTTACATTTGTCCTTTTGTGCACTTTGTCCGATTCACGAACATAATTAATCATCCACATCATATTACATTAC
Organism: Oxygymnocypris stewartii; assembly: GCA_003573665.1. Taxonomy (NCBI): domain Eukaryota; kingdom Metazoa; phylum Chordata; class Actinopteri; order Cypriniformes; family Cyprinidae; genus Oxygymnocypris; species Oxygymnocypris stewartii. The sequence continues at coordinate 14,386 of QVTF01011317.1, forward strand.
CAAATTAATATACATAAATATGCGGAAAATAAGAATGATTGTGACTTACCTAATGCAAAGAAACAGTTCAGGCATGTATTTAAAGAAGGAATGACGTGGATGAATAAGATTAAGCGGCAGCCGAAATGCGGCTCGCATCTCTCTCACCACGAGCTGGCGCACAAGTGACGTCAGCACCCGTCAACGCAGGTCAATTCCATTTTGCAACTAAACCAAATACATTTATAAATGTATAGTTTTTTTTTTTACATGCCTGAACCTAATATGCATTAAGCAAGAAAAAAAATACATTGTGAAAAAATAAAAATTAAATTATTCTCAATTATTTGAGTGGGTTACACACGGTCCTTGAACAGCTTCTGGCCGCCAATCCTCAGGTCTCAGAGGCCCAAAAAATGTTTCTCTGTTGATGCAAAAAATTCTAAAAGAGGGTTAAAATGGCTAGGGTTGTTTTTATCAAGTTTGCACAGCAAATAGTGTTTGTTAGGTTTAGTGCGGGTGCCGTACCGCACGTTTCCTCAGAGAAAGAAACACGGAGCAAGTCACTTCATCGGAGTAGACAAAGGAAATAAATTTTAAGCAAGTCACTTCATCGGAGTAGACAAAGGAAATCAATTTTATGTGGCTCTTCCGCATCACCCAGACTCATGATGGAGGCCTAAAAGTGTGTGCCCAAGCCTGTGCGCGACGTTTCGGATTCTGTTATCCTTCTTCAGGTGAGCTTTGGACACGAAATGGCTGGAAATCTCTACAGCAGCCATGTATGTGCTGTTTCTAAGTGGGTGTGTTTCCCCACACACACACATCAAACCACGCAAATGTCACATTTATTGTGTTCAGGTTAGGGTTAGGTAAAAACGAGTTTCACCCTCATTAGTAACCACCCTCATTAGAATATTGCATCCGATTGGCCAAAGCTTAACTGGGCGTATCTGCTGACTCGTAGGCCCGAATTACACGTGTGTGGTATCGTTAGATCCGGGAAGCTGCCCTCTTTCAGGTGTTGGCACGGTTCAGATGAATGGATAGATAAAAAACATAAATGGACAAAGATCAATAAAAAGCAGGACACATCCTGAAGGATGGACGGTCTATAATTGAACATACTAAAAGACCAATCCGTTTTTTTATGTTAAATGTTACCTTGTTTAAATGTGCCACTATCCTATATGCTGGCCATTTGTCCGTACGAATATTTAGTTCTTTAAAAAGCATTCAACTGTAGTCTGTTGACTTGTTGTATTGCATATATATTTTAATACGTACGGGTCAGAATCAGTATGTTGTTTCAATGACGACATGCATACGAGTGTTAGTCCCCACTGTAGGAATCCTTTTTGGGTATAATACGCCACAGTTTACTTCATTTGCCATTTTAATGGACATAAAAGGACTCTATTGTACCGTCCACTAGCACGTGCTATTCACAGTTTCATCCAGGAGAGGGCGACTTAAGCCCTCTTTATAGACAGATTCTTCTTTGTTGTATGTCTATAAACTTTAGTTTTTCACCTTATGACGTGTTTCTGTGATATCTTATTTCTAATTTTTGTTTAATTGTTTCTAAAACCAACAATTGTATTAACTATTTAACAGTAATAACTGTAATAACTGTTTTTTGCACATCATATTGTTTTGCACTTTTTATTCCATTGCACATTTTACTCTTATTTCTCTTTTCTTACCATATATATGCTCTTGTGTTGTTACTTTTATATAATATGTATTTTTATTCTTTTGCACTGTCCACTGAGCGGACCTGATTTCACTTACATTTCACTTCTGATTATACCCTGTATAATTTTTTATGTGACAAATAAAGAAACCTTGGACCTATTAGTTTCTCCTTTTAGGTGTTACAGGTTTTATCTGTCGCTTTGGTGCATATCTCAGAGCATAAAATAATGATTTTCATTTGTTGAATGAGCACTGTGCTACGTCCGAAATGATTGCACTGTATTTTTGGTATAATTATTTGATATTATTATTTTGAGCTCCTTTTTTAATTGCTTAGTGTCTGCTTGAATTCAGCCCCTCGTCTCAGTGTCCACCAAAACTCCCATCATCTTTTGTCGGCGTATTTCGGATGTTTCCTTTTTCAGTTTTAAATTAACCAATTCATTACACTAGGGCTATTTTAGTCTAGGGGTAAAATCTTTTAGGTGTAAGGTGTATAGGGGGGAATTTTACTTAGGGATAGTGACCTTAGGTTTAGGCTCGTGTGTAGGTCAAGGTTAGATAACCTTGCCCATTCGGGTAAAACCGTCAGGTGTCTACAATCCACATGGCCACTGTGGGATTACAAATTTTATTTTAAATGTTCACTCCTGACTAAGAAGTGTCAGGCAATCCAGGTGTTTGAGATTCGTTTCCTGACCATTGAGCTTGAGACCGCTGTGCCTTTGTCTCTATGATAATGGTAAGTTCAATGAGTCAGACTACTGGAGAGATTCAACCTTTTGTTCTGCAAATGGCTTTGTCCTGGCCCAGACGTGGATTCGTTAGGTTGATTGGATTAGTGTCTATGCATTTGATTATGTTGATGAGATTAGAACCACGGAAGTTCCCGTAACAAACTAACGCCTCCCTCATGTGCTTGCTTTGTTTGAATTTGGCTCCACCTCCAAAAGTCCCTCCTCCAAAAATGCCTATAAGACACCATGTAAAATTACTTAAGATTGAGATTTTCGATGACTACAGCTACCATCAACTTGGGTTTTTCAATAAAGAATCCTACGATCGAATCCGAAGTCTCCTGGTCTTCTCTTCTGAGTTTCCTACACTTTAGAAGAACCAAGTTCACAACACCACTCAGGGGTAAGTTTAGGTGTCAGTCAGGTGTTATTGCCGAAAAATACAGAGTCACAATTTTAGACTGATTCGATTGATCCAGTGGATATTAGAAAATACAAATTCAATTTAAGGAGATAGATGATAGGTAGATTTCAATCTTATAACCGGATAAAAATAAACGTAAAAGTCAATTTAATAAACAGCTGGACACACCTGAAGGATGGACTGTCTGGGAGTGAAGACATCCGTCTGAAAGCATGTTCCATATGTAACGGTTGTTATCCCCAATGTGGCCTCAACACATCCGTCACAAACTTTGAATGGACGACGCACACAATACTCTGGTTGTCTGTTCTTTCTTTTATTCTCCGCAGCATATTAATTGTGTCTGAGGAATACATCAAAATGTACTTTTAAACAGGGTGAAAACACTGCAGACATATACCACCGCAGCAAGTGTCAGCCTTTCTCTACTGAACTACTTGTAACAATTCTATGTTAACAAAATAACGAAAATATTATGAAAATCACATACCTGAGGAATACATCAAAATGTACTTTTAAACAGGGTGAAAACACTGCAGACATATACCACTGAAATAAGAAAAACATAAACAAATGAACAAACTCCCTCATTAAGGGTAACGTAACTGAGTGCATTCCATTTAGCCATCTGATGCTACCTAACATTAAACAGAAGCACGTTAATTTCACCGCAAATGACACGCAGCACAAAGATATACTTTCCATCAAACTCACCAAACATTTGTTGATATTATCACTACAAAGGTTTACATCTGAAAATCTCAAATAAAACACACTTTTATCACTTTTTATAAATACCATAAACAGAAGAGAAACACGCTTACCCGCAGCAAGTGTCAGCCTTTCTCTACTGAACTACGGTAGACGCGAAAGGACAAAATAAATGAATGTCTGCAATGCATTAACCACTAGGGGGCACTACTATACCATTTGATTTACCTTACCCTCTAATTTCATGTAATTCAATACCATGAGTATCATTAGAATTAATGTTCTTTTTAACTCCGTTACATTCACCCCCACAGAATTATATGAAACTTAGGCATCACCAAAGGTAAAAAAAAAAAAATACAGAAAGTACTTAGAAAAGAAAAACACTGTCACATATATTAAACATAAGAACCTCCCATAAAAGGACGGTCAAGATGAAAATTATCCCATAAGGATGGAGCGATAAGAGAGTAGCGCCAAGCTCCCCTATCAACAAACGACAGCAGAATGTCCACATACATTCCACAATATTCTTATACAATCTCGTATTTTCAGAATACACCAATAAAGGAAATTAAACAAAATACATAATTGGGTAAATAAGGAGGCCCCCCAACAGTCAACTATAAGGATCCTTTCCATCCTCAGGTATATTTAAACATGAACCTAAGACCTTAAACCAATCCAAACAAACTAAAGGATAATTCTTTAAATTTCCCTAAAAGGATGTTTACTTTCTTAATTAACAAAGGCACGAAATATGGAATTGCTAACAGCCTCGACATTGCGCTTTGCATCCTGAATTATGGTCTGGCCTGACATCGTTTGTATTAACCTGTTAACAGGCTTAATAACACGGCCAAAACGTGATCTGATCTGACTGATGGATCCAGAGTCCAGTGGCACATGTGTTTTCGGAGTCACACCAGAATGCGAAGTGGACTGCAAGTGTGTTTGTGCCAATGTAACAGTGCTTGCCGACGCTATGCTTGCTGAATCGGAATGGCATTCATCATTAGTGCCAGTCACATCTGTAGTCATGTCTATTGGTTCCTCAGATACACCATCAAAAGACGTTGTTGGAGCAGCTTGAGGTGTTGGGTTAACTGTAACGTCATCTGAGTCAACAATTGAAGCAGGTTCCTGACTGACATTAGGTAAGTGTGAAACCCAACTCAATGTCCTATCAGTATCGTCATTCACACGACTGGTCAGAGGAACATTCTCACAGGCAATGTCATCAGCCATGTGTGTAGACAAGGCTCCACTTATCAATGAACTGCCTTTCAGACTTGATGAACTTGATGGCTTGCTACTACACGGGCCATTCACACTGGAAACTGGACAAGCTTCAGATATCTCTTCAGGCACGGGCAGAAAGTCAACCAGCAACAGGAGATTGCGATGGACCACCTTTTCTTGACCAGTGGCAGGGTTCCGAATTCTGTAAGTGTGAGTTTGAGGCTTGTGGTCCACCAACAGTGTAGACTGGGACTCCCACCGGTCAGCAATTTTCCTTTTCCCCTCTCTGTCTTATTTTGCCAAAACACGTGGTCACCCACGTCGATGG
>QVTF01011318.1:0-19428 GCA_003573665.1 Oxygymnocypris stewartii
AGTTGAAATATCTGACCATGTACTGAGACTTTTTTTTTTTACCTCAAATTCAAATTAATGGCTTAAGTATGTCATAATCCTTGACATCAGCAGCATCAAAGTACCCAAGTCATTACCATTACCAAAAAAACAAATGTCTACCAAAAGGTCGAAACTCTCTATCATTAAAAAACATTCTGAAAACAAAACCCTCATTTTAGCTCGACCCTTCAAAAATTAATAATATTTAAACCCCAAATTCTTTGCTACCGCTCTGAAGTGTTTGCTATTGCAAATGTGGGAGCAATGCTAAAACTATTATGTGCACGGACACTACAGACAGGGCTATAAATATAAGCAACACATGGAGCGGCAGACTGCAAAACAGGGGGAAATTTGGGCTGCTTATATCTGTCAAGAGCTGCACGAATCAGGCCGTCGGCCATATGATCAGCCCGGAGGCTGAGTCCACCTCCTCAGCAGGGAGCTTTGTAACAGCGCTTCTCGTTTCTTTTTCCAAAAAACTGATTGGGGAGAGGGTTGTAAAATTCCCTGGATGCTTATGCGAAAAATGCCCCGTGAGGTTCATAAAGTGTCTCAAATGAAACTTGGCCCTTATCTAAATAACAGTTGACTAATGTGCTCACAATGTAAACTCAGTGGCTTACCGCAAATTGTGGGGGCTACCCGTGAACCATGAGATGGGGGCCTGGACACAAGTCGATACATCATGCACCAGTGTTTCTTCTCAGGGGTGAAACAGCATCTTCAAGGTTTTTTTGGCCAATTTTTCTGCCCTCAAATCCTTATTTATCGATTTATATGCAGATATATATGTCTAGATTTAGTTTCAACCAGTAGAGTATCCAAATTCTAACCAGTTTAGTAAACAATTTCAAGCATTATATAAGTGATTGTGATTTCTTTGTAAACACATTTATGTTGAATTGTTTCACAGTATTAAAGGGGTCATCAGAATCCAATTTTCCACAAGATGATATGATTATTTAAGGTCTTAATGAAAATTCTATAACATACTTTGGTTAAAATTCCTCATTGGTAGTGTAAATAAAAATAATAATAATTTACCCTATCAAAATCAGCTCTGTTTTCAGCAAGCTGTTTTTTTAGTCCAAGTCGCTTTAAATGCTAATGAGCTCTACTGACCCCGTCCCTCTCCTCCGTGGAGTGACGAACAGACTGTAAACTTCAGCTGCGAAACTGGCTAACTAGCATATTATTAGGAAAGGCAATTTGCAAAGATTCATAAAGACCCTTATACTCACATCTTCTGTAGATTTAGCTGGATCACGAATGATTCGTGCGAACAGACTCATATATGTAGATCGGGATAGGCGCATTCCCTTCAAACCGAAAGTAACGTTAATCCTCTGCGGCTCAGGTGTCGGGAGTAAATGACGAATGCTATATTCATTATTACATCCAACAACAGAACACCTCAATCTTGTCTTCCCCTGCACCGGAGTCGACACAATGGAGGACAGCTCACAGCTCACTCAGGGCGGGTCTAAGGTAAGACGGTCGTGTCAATCAATTATCGTGGGAGGGGTCTGTGCAGAAGTACATCATTCTGACAGGAATCTCAGAACAGCCTGATTTGAGAAAAGAGATTTTAAAATAGGGATTTAAAAAAAACAGTGTGTGGATTTTTATCATTACAGGATGGATGTGTACACACACTTTCAACACACATTTATGTTCAAACAACTTGTAAAATGAATTTTGCATCCGATGACCCCTTTAAAAACCCAAGCAACACAATATAGTACCTGCTTTCATGCAACATGTACGCAGAGTAAATCTGCTCTGTATCTGCAGTTTAACACTAATATAGTTGGCTCATAATGGCTTGAGGGTCTAATGTTTGAAAATGTGTATATACGGCTGAATCGTGAGCACATCTTTACTATAACAAAATCTACTTGTAAAGGGAAACAAATGCCTGTGTCCTTGACTCATGTGTAAAAAAACTGAGCTATTGGCTTATGTGAATGAAGTCAGACTTGTGAGCATGAGAGCTTTCCAAAACTGTACATTTTCAGATCAAGCAGTTAATCATGTTCAATAACGTTTCAGTAACAGAAACTGACTGAGCTGCCAAACGCTCTGGCCTCTGAACGTCTGGCAAAAAGATCCAGGTTTTGCAGCAGCTGTAGGATGGGATTTCTGTTTGTGTTTCCCAGTACTAATGTTCAAGTGTCAGTAAACAAAATAAAATAAAAATAATAGAGCGTCTCAGTTTAAGGCAAAATCTTTATGAGTAGGTTGCAAAAAATATATAGCAAAAAGTGATTTACCTAATTTTGTATATATAAATATGTATAAATGACTCTCACAATGCCATAATAAATAAAAAAAACGTGTCATGAGAGCAAATACACATCAGAATTTAGCTTTTTTAAATGTATACAGTATGATTGGATGAACAACGATATAACACCTGTGATTGCACATAAATTGAATTCTATATTAATGTGCACTCACACTCATCTATGATCGTTATGTTGCTTGGCAACCATAAACAGCCAGCAGTTGAGCTAATGAACTATATTACTTAGCAGGAGAATTGTTTATGATCATTAACAAATGTAATTATTTATTGAACATAAGTGTCTGCTATCATATTGATGTTGTCTTTTAATAAAAAAACAATAAGCCACTTACGGATGTTACAATTATTTTTCCATATCACATTTCCCATCACCCTATGTTAAAATCTATGGCTTTTGTTTAAATGTAAATTGTCCAGAGAAGTGCCCAATAAACATTCTAGTAAACTATGAGAGTATAAACAAAGTGGGAATAAAAAAATGATAATGTCAATGACACTGTTGTTGATACAGACATGTATTAGTGTCTATACATTTCCTATATCACAATCTTTTTCGCTATTCTTGTTAAAATGATTTACATACAGCAGTCATAAGAATAACACAATTAATGTTCCTCTCAGTTAATAACTCCACCTTCCTCTGTCACATCTTCAAACGCATTTGAAGAAAAAAAAACACAAAGCCCAGATGAATGTCTTCATCACATAATATTTTGCCCAAGGCACTTAAGTGAATTAATGTAGCATAATTCCTGAGCAAAGTGCTTGCTTAGTGCAATCAAAGGATTAGAAATATGCATTTTTCAAATGATATTTCAGGCAACACTTACTGAGAATAAAATATGAATGTCTCTGAACTAAGCAGAATCCTGGTAAACAGTCATGCTGTTGTCTACAACCATATTCTATAGCTAAACCTGCTCAGTGAATCAGAGCGAACCACTTGCATTCTGTACGATTACAAGCAGAACATTTCATTTGGAGGAAAAATGCTTGAAAAGTTTGATCAATAACAGTAGGGTGAATCTTACAAAACCTGTCAACACCAACATCAAAACAAAGAAAGAGAAAATCAAGAAATATATATTTTTAAAAAAGGATCCCTATTTTAGAATCATTTTTCACTAACATTATTTTACACTTTGCACATTTCCCACCATTCTCATTCCCATGCAAAAACAAACCAATAAAACAAAACAACTTTTTTTATTAACACAATTAAATTATAAAAAAATAACTTTCTCATTAGTGCAATTTGAAAATATATCAGTATAGTGCTTTCAAATAACAGTTTTTTATGGAAGCCCATTTCTGCCACTAAATATAAAAAAAGGTTATTGCAAGTTTGTATCTAGCAATTATGAGAAAAAAAGACAATTACCTTTTTTATATTTGTTTATTCAGTGGCGGAAATGGGCTTCCATAAATTTATTTTGTACTACCTTCAATGTAATGGTTTTTTCCAGTCTTTCTTAGCATAAATTAGTGTTTAGAATGTACTAATGACAAATAGTTCATATTTAAAACGAAATTCTACTGACAGTGTGATATAAAAAAAAAATCCATATGCATTTGTAGGAATTAGAGTTTGGGGTAAATGTCCAAAGTTTCATAATGAATGAATGACTTAGCAACAAAACAATTAACAAACATTATTGATTTTGGGGTGAAATTGGGCATATATTTTGAGCATATTTTCAGGAGTTTCACCTGTATTATTTATGCTGCATTATATGAGTCAAACTACCTGAGCGAAAATGACCTGCACACAAGAGAAGCAATAAATGGAACAGTGCTCTTGCATGAGAATGAATATGATCCAGGCGCATAATAGAATATAATGCAAACCATACTACTTAAACCACTCAACCGATTCCCACCATCAAAACTCAATAACCATTGTTTACACAGCAGAGGTGGATCTGCGCACATCTTTAACTACTGCGCTGTTTTCTGTACGCTCGGTGGCAGAAAATAACTCAAGAGTGCGAGTATAAGAGTTGGCCCCCCATAATTGAAATAACTGGTGAAATCCGTTAGCTTCGAATCCTCCCAGGATTCAGGGATGGGTAACTAGTCTCACACTATGAGCTGAAATGTTCTTTCACAGGGATGCAGCATCAACTTATATCTATAATGTGACACGAGGGACAATAACCATTATTAGAATCTATTGAAGTCTGGGAAGCTAATAGACACCCAAAACAGAATGAGGCGGCGCTGCCTCGCTGCTGGGGAGAAACGAGGGTGATTGTTTTTCACTCTGCGAGAGTGTGAGCAAAGAGCAGGGAGAACGGGTGATGGATCTAGCACAGCCACGCGCCTGCCGACCGAAAAATCAATCACAGTAATGGCTGGCGCTTCCGCAACGATTCTCCCACAGAATGAAACGCAGCTTTAATGTGATATGCAAACAATAAAAACGGAGTGCAATTCTTTTTCAATAAAAGAAGGCACTTTTCACACAACAAACACAGCATGAACAGGAAACTAATGTCGCCATCCCTCCATCCATCCGTCTGTCTCACTCTTTCTCAGGGAAAACACTTGTAGATGGAGCCGTCTCTGACGAATGTACTGCTAGAAGACAGAACAGGTTATGTTAACTGCTGTCTCTGGAATAGTGTGCGGCAGTGCCTCATTACGATGGCTACGCTAAGGACATAAAACCAGTTCCTGTGAGTCCAAACCTTGGTATATGACACATGATGGCTCTCTAAGCGTCCAGGGGCTTTCAACACCAGGCACATCCTGATGTGACCATGTGGGCCAAAGTAATCCATCCATTGTTTTTTCCATTCCTCACACGGGGGACACACACAGTGCAGATGGCATCATTTGTTGAGATCCACACCCGGCTAATGGCCTAAAGCCCAAGTGGGTCATTTGCGCAGAGAAATATTGGGCCTTTTGTCCACTCAATCCTCACACACTACCTACACTCACCTATTGTACTACAGCAGTAACAGCCAGCCACAGGCATTTGGATCAAGGACATGGTGGGTTTGAATTAATGCAGTACATTAAAATTTGTGGAGCATAGCTGAGATTTTATAGCTGGTAACAACTGAGTGGAATCTAGACTATTCGTTTGTTTTATTGACAGTGCGGCTATCAGCAGTTATGTGTGAGGCACACATTTGAAACAAAAGAAAATGATTACAAATATGCCTGCAAAAATTCCCATGCAACTCTTTAACAAGGTTTTACTATAGGAATAATGTTTTTGTGGCAAAATTGCATCAAATGCAAATCTATTCAGGATACTATTTTTTATAGAAATACAAATGTTTGACTCAACTACTATTGAGTTGCTGAAAATACCACTGTTAAACTATTTAAAAAAATTCACAAGGATTAAATAAAAACAGTGTGAGACCAGAAAATATGAATGTACCATACTTAAATAGGCCCATCATATATCACTGCGCGGGAGCATCTGATTTTCTTCATCAGATCTGCATGACTTCAACTGGCAGTAATCAAACCTTTAGGAGTCATTTAAATGCAGTGGATGAAAAATAATTAACAGGTGTTTGCATGTATTTAAGCCTCGTGAGAGTACCAGAATTTAAACGTCAAAGGTTGACAGCACATACATTATACATTAGCCACAGGTGGAAAATAAAATGTGCCGAAAAATCAGTGCCATTTAATAAATATCTGCACAATATAGAAAATCTATTTGAATCTGTGTGCGCGTGTGTCATGCGGGATTCGCTTTGACACACTCCGCTGCATGTTCCCTGATAAAACATTAATGAGAGGAACGCACAACATTTATAATGTTTGCCTCACACCCTGATCATAACATTACAAAGACATAATTTGATATTTTTACTGAAACATTTCGGAAAAGTTACTCATTGAGCTCAAACCTGTCGAGACGTGCAGCAGATAATGTGTGTAAAAGCACTATTTGTGAAAATCAAACCTTCTCTTCATGAAAATCATAGTTTCCCTAAAACAACATAGCTACTGCAGGTAGAACATTAACTGTGGAAATAAACAAATTTTAAAATGACAGAACAAATAATAAAAAATATGCTAACAATGATGTTGGAACATGATCCAGTACTAATTTATTATGATTTTACAACTGTAACTGTAGCATTTTGGTGGAAAAATACTATAAGTAGCACAGTGATATTTTATTTAAAACAAATCAATGCTTGTGTTCAATGCAGAGAAGTACAGAGAGAGCGATGGATGGATGGATGGGTGGATGGATAGATGAATAAAAAGCTGCAGGTTCCCATTCATCAGGGTGATCAATAAAGAAGCAAAACAAATTAATTGTAGCTTACCCCAGCATATTGGAAAACCATACTTTCTTCCTTCCTCTGGAGAGTTCTCATCAGATTTGCATCAAGATATGTATTTTCTCTAACCAGTCACATCATATTAGTCAGCACGGCCTTAACAGGACTCTACCTTCTCTAGTATCCAGCTCCCTCAAATGTATGATTCACTCATGCCTGAGGCAAAGGCAAAGGAACTAGTTTCTTTAAAAGTGGGCCAGAAGTGTGGGGCCAGTGTGAAGCCGCTCTCCAAATGGAGCCCTCTCTGAAAACACAGAAAGAGAGAAGGAGATTACAGACAATACTCTGCCATGTTCTCCGTGGCCAAAACTCCCAAGGGACTGCTTGAGTCCTCACAAAAGCATTGATCTCTCTTTATGTACCACTTTTCCTCCTCCTGCTCCCCTCCATCTTTTTGTTTTCTCAGTGTCACCCTGTATACTCGCCGTGCCAAGTAAGGACTCCAGATCTGTTTGTAAAGGCCTTGGAGTGCCGTTCATTTTCTTCTTGTGCTTGAAAGCCTTTGAGGTAAGAACTCAGCTCCAGGTAATTGCCTCTTAGATCAGTGAACACGAGTGCTTATTCCTCAGGTTTGAAATATTGAGTGGCTAATGTGATTGCTGGTTGATGAGTTGAATGAAACAAGTGCAATGTGCAGCGCAAATGCATAAAAGTACGTTAGTCAAATGATGTAAGGAGTATTGCTGATAAGAATGCATAGGATCGGATCAATGTGGTGACAATGTGTCTGACTGCCCTCTATGAACATTCCCGGGGATTTATTACAGGAGTTTCTTCCTGGTGTATATGATTAATTGCCCCTCTCAAATGAATGAACTCTGCTACTTCATTCTTTTGATTGTGTGAACATTTTCGTTAGTTTAGATCTTGAATATGCAATTTCCATTGCCGGAAATCTGAAAAGGGTAACAACTGATGAATTAATTATAAAAAAGTCCATGAAAAGTTGACTAAGGAGGTCTATTAATATACCAAACATATAATTACAATTCAATTATATATTATATTACATTATATATATATATTTTTTAAAGGTTTTTTATATATATATAATTTTGAATGGCCATCAATGGAAAAGTATGCATTTTGTGGTGAGACATGCTGAAGGTAAATGGATAACAGACATAAAGCCTCAAAACTCCAATTTAGATTTGAACAGTTATGTATGTTGACTTGGTCCTTATTATTGCTCTATGCAGCTGTGCCATAAATAAACATGACCTTCTTCCAACAGACTGGCTGTCTACTCTTCCTAAATAGTCTGTGTATTTGTCTGTGTCCCCATTTTATCAATGTCAATAATAAGTCGTGAGCTGGTTAATCTTCCAGCTTGGCTTGAACTCTGATGTTGGTCATTAGTAGGCCCATGTGCCATGAATCACAAACTAGTGGACAGACCGCACAGGGACAAGCAGAGTGAATTGATGAGATATGCATCTGGTCTGTTTGTCCCATTCAGACAGGCTCATTGAGCATTAACATATGTGACCTGTTGAAGGAAACAGACAATATGTTGAGGAACTAACATGCAGTGTGGCTTATAATTAGTAGAGCATATCGGTATTGTTTTATAATGACTCATTTGTGCAAAATCAGCTTTATTTTGCTAAAATGACATAAAGGGAGAATTTAGAGAAAAATCATGTGGCCTTGAGCACAAAATCTGCTTGTGTGAGCCATTTGTCTGTGATGCTGAGACAATGAATGTTTAAATCAATAAACGAGCAACGCGAATGCATCAAATTCTGATATTAAACCTATTGATGAATCTTTCATTCATTAGCGCAGCAACATAAAAGGCTTGTTGAAAGATAATTATTTAATGTTTGTGCAATAATGAATCAAAGGCAGTGAAATAGAACAGCACCTTTAAACATAATACGATAAGAGGCTCTTCAGTGGCTGCCAGTGTGATATTTACACAAGCTAATTGAGCCAAACCCTCTGTGATACAGTAATATGGGCTTCAGTTCTGTTTGCACATATAATTAGAGTTCAGAGACTTTGCGCCCAGCCACCAAGGCATGAAGTAAAACGATTCTTGAGGGGTGCATAAAGGCCACATTTGTTGCATTCAACACCATATGCAGCTGAGACTTAAAGTGACTTAAATGTATCATTTCAAAGACCCTCGTGAGATCAAGGTCTTCCTACAGATTAAAAGGATATAATATTCTCAATTAATATATTACAATATTAAATTAAGTGCCTTCATTAAAGTGACTTCAGAGAGTAATTGCATCATTAATGTGACTTCAAAGACTAATCAGCGATAAATTTATAAGTGACTAATGATGCATGTGCTGCTTCTCTAAGTACATAAGGGCAGATACATTCATTTCTACAATACGCACCTAATGGATTGTGTATTTTATCTTGGAAATCGTACTGTCCCGTTGCCACACTAATGTTAACATCAACACAGCAAAATATCAGTGCAGTTGAATTTAAGGCAGGAATATCTGTTTGTCCGACGCAGGAGTGAGTATTCGAGAAATCTGTTCGAAAACATATTTGTCATTTTATTGCAATTCCATTTGGAAACACCAGCGGCAAAGCAAGTAAAACATTGATATGGATATAAAGGTTTCGAAGATCTATTGGATTTCCTAAACCTATAAAAAGTCTTGAAGTAGCACATAAAATAAGATAAAATAATCAATTGAAACAACCCTTCAAACCCAAGATTTAAATTGGTCTCATTCCATGCATGTAGCACTTCCATACCTCATTAAGCTAATACACAAATAAATGAAGAACACGTCTTTAATTTTTAAACATTATGAGTGATCTATGGTACCGTGAGGAGACACCGCGTCTGTTTCGTCAGTTCTTCAGAGATAGTCTGAGTAAATCCCGTCATTTTTCATCCATTCTCTCATTACGTTTGGGCTCTTGTGTGGCTAAACACAGCTTTAGGGAAAGAAAAGGATGAAATTATCTATAAATCATGTTTAATAGGACCCCCATAAGGAAATCAATATGCTCATAGCGCCTTGGAATGCGTCTTCACCGTCTGCATTTATCAGTGACTATCAGCCTTTACAAAAACTAGCTTGGAGCAGACATTTTTAAACGTTTAACCCCACAACAGATGGTAGCCAACCAAAGGGAAAATTGAGAATTTATAAATAGGCTGCCTTTGATTTTAATCTTAATCATGATCACTCAGATTACTCTCAGATGAGAAAGCAAGGTTTAAAATATGTCCTTACCTCTCACTTGGTCACTAAGACTTCCTTGAGAAGAATATTTGGTGTAGAAACGTTTTTGCCTTTTTGCCTTTCATTGAAACTAAATTGTAGAGGTGACTTGAAACAATGAAGAAGATGGGAAATATGAGAAAATCTGACAAGACAGATGCTACCTTGTGTCATTCATGTGAACACCTCGGTTCAAAGCACCTGCTAGGTCAACTGTTAGGCCACGACTCATGTTTGGGTACTGAACCTCAGAAAATCCCAGTTACATTGAATTTCAAACACAGCCCATACATTTTCTTTCCAGACTTTGTTTTAAAGAGCGTCATGTTAACAATGACTTGACTTTCAGTAGCAGCAGTGACAACAGCATGAACAAGCTGCTCGTGACAGGTCTGCTCAGACCAAACTACACAAGAACTCCACAAAGACGGCACTGATGGACTGCAACAGAGCTTCTCGTCTTCCACAGATAGAGCGCTCTGTGGCAATGCTCTCTTTCTGCTAGCAGGTTGAGCATGGAGCAAGGTCCCTCATTTGTATCTGCCAGTCCTGATTAATGATATTTCATCCTTACCATGTTCGCTTCTTTTTTTTTCTCCCCCCAACTTGCTCTCTCTGTTTCTCTCTCATGCTCATTTTAATACAGATACACCAAGCTAGTACAAGCCCGACTTATTGATAATACATAGACAGTGCTTCTAAACAGCCCATGACATGCAGACATACATGTGACGAACTCACATGTGCACATCAGATTGGATGAGGCTAAGAAGACTAATGAAATTAAAGTGATTGCACATCTCAGCTTCTCCTATAGAAAAGACAGGAAGGATAACATGTCAGTGCAGTATCCAATTAGAACATAATGTGGGAGTTTTTGGATTCTGTAAAAACAAAAAATGTTTGTACTTTGCACAGATATGGTTAAATGCTTGTAATTTGAGTGATCCATTTGCCAAAAAAGGTAAAACTCAAACTAAATAAAGTTAAAGATAAATTTGGTTGATGGCACTATTAATGTTTTTTTTGTGATTTCTATATGATTTCATTTTTGTCATGAGATGTCATTTTTTACATACTGTATATATATATATATATATATATATATATTTAATATTGTTTTATATGGTTTAGTATTTCTTATAGAGTTTAATATATTTATTTTTTCACCTATTTTGACTTTTGAGTTACTTTTGCTGTCATCAAACACTCAAAAGTGAATCCTTCTAAATACTAATACTTTTATAAAATAAAAATACATCTTTAGTCAATGTCAAAATATTTATCATACTGTACATTTTGTGATGCCTACATTGACGTAGCATTTACAATAGTTCATTTTACCTTATAATATTTTATTATTATTTCTAATTTGTTTGCTAATGGCTAATTTTATTGCAGTGATATCATCGCAGTGTGGGTCTCCCTCTAACCCAGGGGTGCCCAAACTCGGTCCTGGAGGTCCGGTGTCCTGCAGAGTTTAGCTCCAACCCCAATTAAACACACCTGAACCAGCTAATCAAGCTCTTACTAGGCATACTAGAAACTTCCCAGCAGGTGTGTTGAGGCAAGTTGGACCGGCCTTCCTGGACCGAGTTTGGGCACCCCTGCTCTAACCTGACCGCGTTTAAGTAACACCTAAAATGCTAACATAAACCGCAAAGTTAAAAATGAGGCCCCACTGAAACTTGTTAACATTTGATCAACTGTATTGAATATCTAAACTTAATAACCAGCACAGCATTCCAACAAACACCTCTTTCAGAGGCTTTTTTCATTTGCTTCACACTGTTTGATTTCAGCCAGACCATGTTAAATGTTATCATGCATTCGCTTCCTGGGTGAGCGTGGAATTATTTTCAAATACATTTGGTCTTGTCCACAACTGTCAATTGGTGAATTATTTTTCTCGCTATCAGCTCATAGCAGCTCCATGGCATGAAAACGAATGAGAAAAATAGAAAAGATATCCTCATCGGCAGAAAAAGAGCTACTGAGAACACAAAGGAACACGGTCTATTCCCTCAAACGGCTGGCATAAACAACAGGCACACAATGTGTTAATCTACGGCTCTTTGCACTGTTGGCAAGGCTTAGACTGAAGCCACGTCGCACCTCGCACGGGTTTGGCTCACGGTGTCGCACACTCTCTCCCACAGCACAATATAGCAACTAAACTGGGGGATTCGTTTAATCGAGTTTCAAAGAGGAAGGTGAAGATTAAACTAGCGCCTCTGTTTATATTTGAACAGCGGGCCATTCCAGAAAATGAACCTATGAGTGCATTAAACACGTATTTGATTAAAACTGTATTTGATTATTTTTCTCCAAGGCCATTTCCTTACTTGATGCCTCCTGAGCCCCCTGATGGATTGAGGATAGAGTGAGCGTCATGTCATACAGATGAAGACTCGACTGATTACAAAAACAAATTAATCTTTATTCAGATGGGAGTGCAGCAAATCTCTCGAAACACAAACAAGTATTTACAGTTCCATAATCGCATGTAACAAGACGAGTCGCATAAAATCCTCCCTCAACGAGTACGCTTGGGCTTTTTAATATATGTCGCAAGCAGGGAGTTCTGCAAAAACAGAATCTGAATGTAATAGTTAGTATTCAATTTTAAGGCAACCTGCCTATTTTGCAGATGGAAATTGAACGAGGAAGGATAATTGTAAAGATCCGACCCCTTACTTGCCATAAAATGAGGTGACAGAACTCACAGAATTCATTTTAAGAGGCACAGAGTACAAAATCAGAAGGCAGGGATGGGAATATTGTTCCCGCATCTAGTGAAGTAGACCCTGAGAGGCTGTGTTACATTTAATGTAGTTTGTAAGGCAACTGCACAATAGAAATGCGTGCTTCTCTATTACATGGTGCAGCCTCAGTCCAAATTGATCGATACAACATCAAAACTCATCATCAAACCCAAGTGTCAAGCATTTGAGGTTACTCTGCCTTTTCAACAGACAAGGCCAAACGGTGTTCTCTAAAATGGCCAACAATTATCTATTGGAGAGTCAATGTGAAAACCTGACTATCAAAGCTTTAAATGAAAAGCTAAAAAGAAGGGGGGGGGGCAACATCACTGGGTTGTGAATACATGTTGTTTTGTTATTAATTAACAGTTGTATTAATATTATTTTGTGGCTCCTGTGGAGCTGCAGATGTTCGCCAAACCATAGCTGATGACATTTTCAAAGTCCTTGAAGCTGATATGACCATCAGAATCCTGATCTGCATACCTGTGCAATACAATAAATGAACAACAAATACATGTGTTAATGTTTGTGTAAGAACAAATAAGTATAGCAGGGTAAGATAGAGGAAGAAGCTGCTTTTAAAAACAGTATCCAAACTATCATATTTAGAGATGTGATAAGCATGTACAAAATGATGAGGATTTATAATGCAGTAAATTATTAAAGGAAATAAATGGAAACATTAGACTTTAGTAAAAGTCTATATTTCTCATTACAAGTATGCAATGGTAGCAACAGCCCATAAATTCAGATTACAAGATGCCACTCAATTGGCCTATACAGGTTACAATGAATAATGGACTTTAAATGGAAATTTAAATCTAATGCACATAATTATTCAAAAACTCTATTTAAATTAAAAATAATTATAATTATTTTTAAATTAAACCATTAAAATACCAATAACAACATCCCTTCTGAGTGCCCCAAAGGTCTAACTTCAACGTTAGCATAAAATAAATTCACAGATCATCTAATTTTATCTCATTGTTATTATATATTAACCGAAATAATTAGATAATTTAACCTCACAAACAGTTTAGATAGATTCAGAAGATAAAAAATTGAGTGAAAGAATATTAAGAGCAAAAACATTCAATAAACGCGTCAATATTTAGTCACATCTATGGTCAAGTGGTGGACATCTTACTCCGGAGGATATCTTACACCATCTTACCCTACAACTTTTTAAGTCAAATCATTACAAGACATTCAATTACATCCTGAAGATACAGAAAACATGTAAGATCTGATTAGTTTGAACATTTTAATAGCATTCGGTCTAAAGCTGAATTTCAAAATGGCATCATAAAAAAAGACAAAAGAAAAGACGTGATGGCAAAGTGCTCTGTGATATTAAGCCAGAACTCAGAAAACACTATTGAGTATCTGTCAGTGTCTGATATAAACTTAAACTCAATAGCAGGAGGGTTAAGTAATATACAATGCTTCAGCTCTCTCACTCAAATTCGACATGACATCCTTTCTTTGATCTATATCCCAGGTACTTCATCACTAACATGGCCAGCAATAGTTTTCCTTTTGAAATGCACTAATGCTGTTGATGCAATCTGATAATCCATAAATGTGATGACAAATGAGTTGCATGGATGTTTTCTGGTTTAGCACATGTAGTCAAATGTGGGCCGAAATAGTTGAATGCCCACAGAGGTGGTAGATGTATCTCAGCTCTCAGATGTGAAAGTGACTGATGTTCACTCTAACCTTGCAAGTAAGTGTCTGATTGACTTGAGCGAGCCAGCACCGGACTTATTTCACTTCCTGGTGGTAGTCTGTCCCTGAACAGGTGGTGAAAGTGCGGAAAACTGCTCATTTTCAGCTGAGTCTTATCAGTCCTGAGGGGGAAGTCATGTGGCAGGAAGAGAAGCCTTGACTCGAACTAAACGTCTTATACCAAAGCCATGAATTTCAGGAAGTTTAAGTTTAGAAATAAGCTTTTCAAGCTAGAAGGGTCACAAAAAAGTGCACATTTCGCATTGGCGAATGAGTCATTCGTGACATAACAAGCAGATAAAGACAGTGTGAGCAAATTGAATCGTGTCCGAGGACATTACAGAGCAATGGGCTGACCATTTCTTCCTCTCAGTGCTCACTTCCTGTTTCAAAGATGAAATTAAAATAGCTATTCTGCTAGAGAGAAATCTTTATTTCCTGCTTTTTAGTTCAGCGGTTTATCGTCTACAGTGTATCGCGCAAGTCTGCAAGCGTAGAATCAGATTGCAATCACGTAAAACTCATTAAGCGGATGTTTTTTACCAAGACCGAGATTAAGGCGGATAAAAACCGCCAAAGGAAAACTGCTCCTCCAATTGCAGATGAGGAAGAGCAAACAGCAAACATAAGGGAAGAGATATAGAGGGAGCTGAAATGTTCCTGCCTCTCTCTCACTGGGGTGATTTCTCTATTACTCTCAACAACAGACTGATCGTGTGCAAACACAGCAGATGTGAGGGAAATTTGGTAGCAACAGGGAGGAGAATTAAAACAACATTAAGCATCCAGCAACTGGAAAATCACACTTCCCTTTTCCATGCCGGTGGCTCCCATTCAAATGGAAGTGTAGCACACATATAATTAGATTCTAATGAAGTCCTCCCCATGGAGGAGCCACATCAAGCATGCCCCTCTCCCGAGCCTCTGCCCCTCTCTGAAGCTTTCAACAGAAAGAAAGATGGCAAAGAGAAAAGATGACTGCCTGAAACTTCACCAACAGCTTTTGAACACCTGTGCTACTTCCACTGATTAAACGAATAAGGCAACATATCTCTCTTGCTAGCCTGCAATCAAGAGGTTGCAATTAAAGTGTGACAAGGTTGAGCATAATCAAGTGTGAAGAGGATTGCGTGAACTGACAATCTAATTTACGGACCGATTCCTGCATTGCCGTGTTTGATTGAGTGATGTGATATTAGAACTAAGGCTTTGCATCAAACACACTGACAGGTTGTCATACGAGAGGGCACAGTGCTGTACACGGAGGGACTGTATAGTCTTCATGGTCTTTATCTCAGCGAGAAGAGACACATGAGTGATATTTAGCTGTCCCTTCTTTCATACGCTGCGAGTTGTTGTTAACGTAGCAGTGTCAATCAAAGCAGGTCTGTGTTGCAAAGCCCGTTCATTGTTTGAATGAATGTAACAATTCTCCAGCTATGTAAGATACTGATTTTCTAGTACGATTTTATTTGATTCAATTGTCATTTCAATTTGATTCCGAATCAGTTGAGTATTCATTACAATGTCCATTTTGGTTACATAAGAAAAAAGTTATAAATGTCAAAGCAATACATTTTACATGCCGTCACTGGCATAACTTGATTAACTCTTTTCCCGCTAAATTTTCCATCATTTATGAGATAACGCTTTCCCACTACTGACAGAATTTTGTCTGGATCAAAACACCATGAAGAAGAAGCAGAAACAAGCAATCATGTATTTAGACTAATGCTTATGTAAAATGACCCAATCATCAAATGTTAATCACTATATCAATCGTGACAGAATGAAATGACGATCCAGGACATACAAGCTTTGGATGTGTTGATGGAAGCGATCTATTTCATCTAGGGTGTATTCACACTTGAGTCCTCTTTAAAGGACCAAGCCCAGAGCCCTTAAAGTGGACCAAGTGAAAAAGGACCCAGTTTTCTTTGTGTTCACACTATCCCAGTTCCTGAAAGAGGACTCAGATTCTTTTTTGGTCCACTTAAGCAGTAATGGTGCCTCAGACCTCTTTGTGTTCAGACTTTTTGGATCTAGTCCAGTTCAGGGTTTGATAGCTAACATTAGGGCCTCTAAAACTGGAATATTTTTCTCTTTTGCACAAAAATACAAGTTTCGTACACCTTTGTAATATTGATTTGGAATATTTTTCCTTTTTTATGTAATCGTGATTATTTTATAGCACACAGGGTTTCTGCATGGTTTTTAAGCTCAAATGTAACTTTTGCGACTTTTTAAAAGCATCATTCAGTTTAGATACAGTTTTTCCAATATATATATAAAATAATAAAATTAAATTTCAAATTTCAAACTATTTTTAAGAAAAGAGTCCAAAATCAAATGTATCAATGATTATGTTAATGGTTTAATGGCTGGTTTAATATCAATTATTATTTTAAACCAGCAGAAGAGCTGTCAAAAATACAAATATATTCTCTGCCAGCAGGCTAAACTGGCCAGAAGCACTCTTAGTTTGGAAGCGGTTTAAATAAAAATAAACGAGTGTATTTTGTGAGTAGCGAATCATTTGTATAGATATCCCAGAAGCAGCAGCCACCATGAACAGCTGATTTGTAAGGGAACATCATATGGCCAAACTACATCAAAATTCGCGAAAACGAACTATACACAGACCACCTCCCGAGATGGTCTCGGTTCGGTTCGCTTCTTAGGGGTTTGAGATCGTTTGGAGTGTTCACATATGAGCAAAAAATCATGAGAACTGCGCTCAGAAAAAGGATCAAGTGTGAAAACAACATATGTCTTTTCAATCTGAACCTGATCCAGACTTAGTCTTTTACAAAATCACAATTTTCACAGCTTTTTGTTCAAAATGGGAGTTTATGCATGAAGCTAGAATAAACCAGGCTTTCGGTTTAAAAACAGAGACTCTGGTCTTTGTTTGACATTGCATGTTCACATATTCATTCAACAAAATATTTTGGATGCCATTAAACTTTTGTGAAAATTACCAAAAATGCTGGTGGGGAAAGAGTTAACTGATTAACTATTTTCAACCTTTTGTTTGTAATAAGGATAAATCACCCCCTCAAAAAAAACTAAAAAACCCCTCATGTCATTCCTAACCTGTATTACTTTAATTCTTCTTGGAGTGTTTAAACACTAGAACATATTTTGAGAATTTTTGAGAGACCCCACGGAATTTAATTGTATTAGCCAAAAAAACTCAAAATATCTTCTTGTTTTCTGCAGATGAATAAAAGGTTAAAGAGCTAGTTTGCCCACAGTGAAAATAGTCATAATTTTCTAACGCAGTGTCCAAACCTGTATGATTTTCTTTTTTCTGCACAAAACAGTAGATATTCTGAGAAATATATCAGTGTTTTTGTCCATAAATATCTGATTATCAACACTTTAAAATGTTCCACAAAAAAAAAGGTTTGGAACCGATTTTGGAATGACAGAATTATACTTTTTGTCAGAACTACTGCCTTAAACTTCCAATGCTGTTTTTTTCAGCAGGGTTTTCTGTCAGAAGGTAGCCAACTACTCCAAAGAAGGGCTGAGTTTTGGTCCCTAAATGGTCCTGCCGTTCCATGTGCACAGGTGTCTTTCTCCTCAGGCTCTTAACTGCTTGGGTGCTTATTAGCCTTCAGCCAAAGATGAGGAATATCTTGGGGGCTGAGCGACGATGAAGACTCATCGAAGCATGCAGATCCTCTAATTACCATTGTCATAGCTAGAATACCGTCGTAATCAGAATAATGGCGCATGGCTCCGGGATGTTGTTCTTATTACCACGCAGTGTGGCAGCTGTATCTGTGAACGCTCAGCTAATCAACTCAACTGAGAATCTGCCAAGTCATCCGCCCAGGACACGACTCCTACGAAACACTCGCTGTGTGTGATCTGTGCCGCTTCTGATAACGTACCACAGAGGGGCGAGATGGAACCTGAGCGTAGCGAACACGACGAGCCAGTCTTCTTAATCACACAGGATTTGTGTTGGGACAGAAATCAGCATGGAATTGTGAGAGAGTGGGCAAGACTTGCTCAGCAGCAATGTGTTGGACGGCCATAAGTGAGATAAATATTGCCTAGACGATTCGTTTGTCTTAAACCTCCGTGCCAGGATACCCTGTGGAGGACACTGCAGTCTTCCCGGGAGATGGAAAGAGGCGGGTGATGACATCATCAGCATGGCCCACAGGAACAGGTGTAGTCTTCTGATTGGTGTTCAGATGTTCTTTATTTCCTCTCTCTTTATTATTTCATTTTGGAACAAGGGGAGATGGGGAGGAGAAGCATGGCAGACCGCAAGCGCTACTCTGTCACTGTCAATAAAAGGCACGCTTCGCTCCTGTACTGACGCTGCATAAACCTGAAGGAAAAAGATGTGGCCTCTAGTTCTCTACACCAGCGCAGTTTTTTATTCTAAGACACAGAACAATATGAAAAGTGCTACAACAGGGTTTTCAAACTTTGATGTCAATGACCCCTCTTGTATAAGCATGAAAAGATACTGAAATAACCAGTTTAATTCTAATGAATTTGTATACCGATATTCACAATAAATATCATTAGATAGCTTTTAGTATAGATTTGGCTTCTAATTCTTATGGTTAAACACAACAGAATTCAATAATTATGATTATTCAAACCATAAATTAAAGTAATAATAATTACATTCACATAATATGACAGCTATAATAATATATTTTTATATTATTATAGTATAATATATATTTATATTTATATAATATATAATATATTTGACAGCTATAATAACATATTTTGTAAAAATTTTCCCAGTCAAATGCCCTTGCAGCTCTCTGGACCCTCAGTTTGAAACCCCCTGTACTAAAATATCTGTAGAGGTATCTGTAGATAACTGTCATCTTCTCTGACACACATTTTTAACATCCAAAAAGGAGAAAACCTAGACATAATCAGGTTCTACTTCAAATAAAGAAAGTGACAGATATGCATATGGCAAAGGAGCTCAACAAGCAATCAAAGATGCATGCCATTGTAGAAAAGAAACCTTCTGCTCGTTCATGCCAGTGGGTAGAGAAAGAGCCACTGCACCTGCTGAGATG
>QVTF01011319.1:0-40000 GCA_003573665.1 Oxygymnocypris stewartii
ATTAGAACACTATTATTGTCACGGATCTGCCTATCCTGCTCCCTTCCCATCACAGCGCACGCCCTCACCTGGTTTCACTCATCATGGATTGAGCACACCTGCAATCACTTACCTCCACCCTTCATAAGCTCACTCACCTCTGTCAATCATCGGCTGGTCTCGAGGTTACAAGGCTGCAAGGTTACACAGCTCTGTACACTGGTCGATGTCTGCCTACCTGCCTGTCCATCCTGGATCTTGTCCCCGCCTGAGGAAACGCAAGTTTACGTACAGTGAGACTGTACATCCAGCTTCCAAAACCTTCTCTGTTATATTTCCTATGTTGGAAGCCCTGCCTGAGTTATATTGAATAAACCACCTTTTACTAGCATCTGCCTCTCTGTCTCCTTGACCAGTATGTGACAGAAAGACCAGCCCCTCAAAAATACACGATGGAGTTTGCCGCCGACGTCCTCGCCCTGATCCGGCGGGATCTCTCATTCATTGAGTATACCGGGGAGTTCTGCGGGCTCGCGGCAAGGACAGAGATCCACGACGCCGCCATTCTCCATCTATTCCCGGCTCGGGACCGGTTACCATCAACCCATGGATCTCCCAGGACACCACGGGATTGTCTTGGAGAGAAGGTATCTACCGGTGTCTGGGAAGTTATCGGTCCCGAGTCGAAACCAACCCACGAGTGTTACCGCTGGCCCCGCCCAGCTCATCTTTATCTCCGCTGCTCTTGTCCAGCTCATCTTCGCTTCCACTGGTCCTGCCCAGCTCATCTTCGCTGGTCCCGCCCAGCTCGTCTTTGTCCTCTGCTGGCTCCGTCCAGTTCCCGCGCTACCCGAGCGCCCCCAGGTACCCCTGGGTTTGTTAGTAGATTATGAGGGGAGGTTGTGGAACCAGCCCCCAGAACCTGCTCCTCGCCAGCGCCCTCCGGTGCCTGCTCCTCGCCAGCGCCCTCCGGTGCCTACTCCTCGCCAGCGCCCTCCGGTGCCTACTCCTCGCCAGCGCCCTCCGGTGACCGACGACGCCGAAAGTGGCTCTCAATTCTTCCGATGTTCCCTGCCCAGCTCATCTTCGTCGCCGCTGGTTTCCGTCCAGCACTCCAGAGCACCCACGAGAGTCAGCGCCACCCGCAGCGCCCTCGAAGAGTCAGCGTGCCACCCGAGCGCCTCGAGAGGTCAGCGCCACCCACCCGAGCGCCCTCGAGATCAGCGCCCACCCGAGCGCCCTCGAGAGTCAGCGCCACCCCGAGCGCCCACGAGAGTCCAGACGCCACCCGAGTGCGCCCACGAGAGTTCAGCGCCACCCGAGCGTCCCCGAGAGTCAGCGCCACCCCGAGCGCCCACGAGAGTCCAGGCGCCCACCCGAGCGCCCAGAGAGTCAGCGCCCATGAGAGTCAGCGCCCCCCGAGCGCCCTCAGAATGATCTAACAGCTTTGCCTCTTCATCTGTGAGATCTGCCCCAGCAGGAATCACACTAAGAAGACCATGTGGACCAGGAGCAGAGAGAGGAAATACAGAGTTTAATTCTGTTGATACACTTCATCTTCAGTTAGGCTGGTGTCAACAAACCAGGAGAGTCAATGACAGATACTTTTCTGCTATTTATTATTGCATGATATTTTTCACACTCCCCTGGTCACAGAGGAGAATGATATCTCTGATTTAAAAAACATTTTCCTCAAATTAGTGTTGCCTGTTTGCACTTTTCCCCACACCTGTTTTTCCAACCAAAAGGATCGGAGCTCTCACTTGAATGGTATTACATGTAATTCAGGACGATAATCACTTGTTAATCATTATTTATTTATATATACTTTACATATATCACTTGAATCATGATCTGAAACATGATGTTGAATTTGTTGACAAAGCATCTAGAAATATCAAACATTTGATCACATTTTTTTCATATATACAATTTACTTATACAATATGTCTTTAAAAAAGCAATTTAAACTAGGAATATTTTCAAATACATACCTGCACCAATACTGCAGCAGTGACAGCTATTATGCCAAGCATTACCAGTATAGTGAAGGAAGATGAAACCCATGACTTTGAGGTTGTTAATAATGATCTAGGGTGATATTTGGTGTCCTCCATAACTGGGAAAGTATAGTAAAATAATTTATAATTTATTATCTATCATTATTCCATTGAAGTCTTAAAAATTGAGTGTGTCCTGGTGTCTCTGAAAATCCCACTATGGCCTAATTACTTTTGTAATATGGATACAGACAGACACAGAGCCTCTTGGTACGATGAGTGAAATAAGGAAAGAAATGATAAATGTCATCTGCTTCTATCCCTTCTCGCATTACTAATATGTGTTCATATTTGTTATTTAAATTTCATTCAAAAAGTAAATGGCCAACAAACATTTCTGACTGGAAACCAAGGTGTATCTACATTTCTACTGTGCATGCTTCTTTTGCCTTTTTTCTACATTATTTTTTCTTTGTCTCTGTGATCTGATTTCAACACTGCAGTTAGTGGCTAATAACAAGAGAGAAAAAAGGTAATATAATTGATATAAAATGCAAGTTAAAACCTACCCTGGAGCTCATGAGATTCTGGATGCCTGTTCTGTGCAGTGTTTATTTTTCCTCTTCCTTATAATGGAGTGTTTCATTTACATGTAGATTTCCCACCCCTTTTTTTCTTTAACTCTGTTATGCAAACTATAAACCTAACCTATAAACTATTTGAAAATCAATTAAATCGGGTCACTGGGGTGGTACAATTTTGTACTTTATCTCTAAATGGTGCATATTAGTACCTTAAAGATCCATATTAATACATAAAGTGTAATTATTAGAAACTAAATATTGCATATTAGTAAATTTTGAAAGAGCACTGCCCCAGTGACAGTTTTATACAATTTTTTGAAAGTACAATGTATTTAAATGATAATCTCTCTTTAGTTCAACATTTATAAGAATAAGTAAAAGTATATAATCTACACTTGTACATTTTCATATACTGTTCAATACAGCACTTGTAGCCTGAATTTGTGTAATACTTTCAAGTCGAAAGCTATTCTTAAGGTTAAATGAAGGCCAAAATTATGTTTATATATGTGCTTTTATTGTAACTTGCACAAGTCAAGAATCTTCAAATACATGCACCATTATTGCTGAAGTAACATCAATGCCAAGTACTAACAGTGTAATAAAGGAGGGTGAAAACCATGATTGTAAAGTTATTTTTGGTTTTGAAGGAGATTCTTCAGTGTCCTACATAACTGATGTAGAGACTATTGTTCTTGTTGTATAATCCTGTCCCTGCCATTGTAGGCTAATCTTGATAGACAGAAAAAAGAGATTGGATGTGTGCCAGTGCCTGCTTGCACAGAGTTTGAAATAAATAGATGAAAATTGTAATGTGTTATATAGCCCCTCTTCAGCACTAATGCAGTCTTTTGAACACTTATTACTTTTATGTTGTAATTACTTGTATCTTTGCCAAAATAAACCGAAGATTATACATCAGTTACTCTCTGTGCATGTTCTGTCTTCTCTCTTTTTTCCAATTCTCACTATCTCTGTTGTCTGATTTGAACACTGGATTTACAGTTAGTGGTTATTATTACCAGCAACAACATGTCATTGTTTTTGTCTTTTAAGCAAATATTTATCACTTCAAAATAAATTATTCACTTTTCATTATAGATGGAAAAGTGGAGGTTACTCGCGTAACCCTTGTTCTCTGAATTGGGAACGAGACACTGCGTGAGCTTTCACGCTTTGGGAACGCCTCCTGCGTGACCGATTCATTGGCTGATGGCGCGACGCCGCCCCTGATGCACTCACGTCGTCAGCTTATACCGGCGAACGCGCCATCTACTTCTCAGATTTCTCTGCCGAAAAGAACCCTGTCGGCAGCGTGAGGAGCTTGGCAGCAAATGCAGCATCTTGTTCCCTATTCAGAGAACAAGGGGTACGCGAGTAACCCGAGACTTTCTCTTTCATAGATTCACTTACACTGCGTGAGCTTTCACACTTTGGGAACGATATACCAAACACGCCAAGCTAAAAACGCTGCCCACCTGGTCCAATAATGAACCAACAACATACGGTCGGTTCAAACAGACAAGATCGGAGAACCTGGAGCCGTATCAATGTCAAGGTTGAAAACCCTAACAAAGGTGTGCGGAGAGGACCATCCTGCCGCAACACAAATATCCTCCAGGGGTAACCCTCTAAAAAGAGCTTGAGAGGAGTCTACGCCCCTAGTAGAATGCGCCTGAAGACTAAGAGGTGAAGGAAGGTTCCGCGCCTCATAAGCCAGCGAAATGGCGTCTCTCACCCAGTGAGAAATCCTCTGTTTCGATGTGGAAAGCCCTTGGCGGCCAGCACCAAAACACACCAGTAACTGGGAGGATTTTCTCCAAACCTTGGAGCGATCCACATACAGCTTCAATGCCCGAACCGGGCAGAGCATGTGAAGTTTCTCATCCTCACTCGAAGCAAAGGGAGGAGGATGGAAAGAGTGAAGTGTGACCACCTGAAAGCGAAACGATGTGGACAAGACCTTGGGGATGTAACCAGGCCTAGGCTGCAGGGTCACTTTGACTAGACCCGGGGCAAAGTCCATACACATCTCACTGACAGAGAGGGCCTGCAAATCTCCAACTCTTTTCAATGACGTAAGCGCCAGCAAAAGAGTAACCTTAAGAGTCAGTGTCCGCTCTGGAGCTGACCCTAAGGGCTCGAAAGGGGCCGTCACTAGACCTTCGAGGACGACTGATAAGTCCCAAGAAGGAACTGCCATGGGACGATCCGGCCTAAGCCGTCTGACTCCACGCATAAAGGTGAAGACCATCCGATGCCTCCCCAGGGGGATCTCAGCCAGCTCTCTCCGAGCTGCAATGGCCGCTATGTAAACCCTACAAGGGTGGTAGCAGCCGCCCCTGCTGTCAGCCTCTCTTAGAAAAACTCCAGCACTGGACCAACAGGGCAGTTAACTGGGTCTATTGCACGAGCCAAACACCAGGACCCAAAGACGCCCCACTTGGAAGAGTACAGCTTCCTAGTAGCAGGGGCTCTGGCACTGGCGATGGTCTCCTGAACCTCGACAGGTAAAATATCCATCACGGCCCTTGGCCCTGTATGGGCCATACCCACAACTTCCAGAGCTCTGGTTGAGGATGCCAGATCCTGCCCTGAAGCTGGGACAGCAAGTCCTGCCTGATCGGAATCTCCCAAGAGGACCGATACAAGAGGGGAGTTAGCTCCGAGAACCAAGTCTGGGAGGGCCAGAATGGGGCTATGAGAAGGAGACGGGCACTGCTCACCTTTACTCTGCATAGTACTGCCGAAATCAGCTTTATTGACGGAAACGCGTACAGACTGACATTCGGCAACGGGTGGGCGAACGCGTCTATGCCAAGAGTCATCGGGAAACTCAGGGAGAACCAGAGTGGGCACTGGGATGACTCTTGAGAAGCAAAGAGGTCCACCTCCGCTTTGCCAAACAGATCCCAAATCTGGGATACCATCTGACGGTTCAACATCCATTCTCCCGGCCTGAGTTTCTGTCTCAACAGAAAATCGGCCGTAAGGTTCAGTATTCCCGGAACGTGAAATGCCCTCAAAGAAAGGAACTTGTCCTGGGACCAAAGGAGAAGACGGCGTGCAAGCCTGTCCAGGGTGCGCGACCGTGAACCTCCCTGATGGTTTATGTGGGACACAACCGCCATATTGTCCGTTCTGACTGTGATATGATGCCCCCGAGAACGGGGAGAAAATACATCAAAGCCAGGAAGACAGCCCTGGGTTCCAGGCAGTTTGTGTGCCAGGAAAGGAACTCTCCTGTCCATTCCCCACTCGCCGGTCTGCCTTCGAAAGCCCGCGCCCCAGCCCGTCATTGATGCGTCCGTCGTGATCATTTGGCGATGGTGGATCGCACCCATTCTCACCCCGCTCTGGAGAAAAGCGGGGTCCCACCATTGTAAAAGCGGTCGAGAGCAACTGCGCGACACCCTGATAAGGCGAGTGGCTGGTACAGTGGGGTATAACCTCAGCTCTTTCATCCACTAAAGGAACGGCCTCATGTGAAGCAACCCTAGGGGCAACACAGGGGAGGCAGCTGCCATGAGGCCTAACAGCCTGCGGCAGGTACCTACAGAGACATGACGGCCTAGCTTGAAGCGGGTCAGACATGCTGTAAAATTGGATATCCGGGCAGGAGCCAAACGGGCCTGCATCTGAATGGAATCCAAATGAACCCCAAGAAACACGGTTCGCTGAGATGGGAGGAGCACACTCTTCTTGGTGTTCATTCTGAGGCCAAGAGAATGGATGTGGCAGAGAACGATATCTCTGTGACGACTTACTAGCTCCCTGGAGTGAGCCAGAATGAGCCAGTTGTCCAGATAGTTCAGCACACGACTTCCAGGAAGGCGCCAAAGAGGGTGAAAGGTGGGAGGCCAAAGTTTCCTCAACCACAGGTGTGGCGGTGTAACCCTGCTCCACAGAACCCACAAGGTTGGTGAAGTCAGCGGCTGCCACGTTAGTCAGGCGGGAGGAAATGAGACTCGCGGGGCTCGTCGGGCCAATCCAGCGAGAGCTTCTCAGTAGCCCGCGAAAGCACGTCCACGAGCTCAGAGTAGGCCGTGCCTCCTGACCGCTAAGCGGGAGTGCATATGCTAAAGCAGGCCCAAAATCCTCAGAGTCGGAGGCTGCAGTTATCAATATATCATCTAGCCCGAAGGAAACGGTGTCACGCGCCCCTGGGCTAGGATAAAGATAGTCATGCGCGAATTTAACCGGTGAATTCGTGCGCACATGCTCCGGTGAGGAAGGGAGAAAAAAGGCGAGGCCTGTCTGCTCACTCTCCATCTCCTCGAGCTCAACATCCGAACCCCAGGTCGCGGATTCACGAGATGCCGCGGAGGCCTCCGGAGCGCGACGGGGAAGAATGGATGACTCCTTTTCACACACCTCAAGCCGAGAGCAGAGGGTTATGAGACGGAGATTCTCACAAAATTTACATTTTGAAATCCCATAAACCGCATCGCGTGCATGCGAAAACCCCAAACATTTAACACACTTACTGTGTGGGTCATCGCGAGTGATGAATCGCGCGCACGGTGGTTGACAACGGCGATATTCCATGGCACTTCACCACTTCCAAACCAGGAGAGTCAGTGCTTGAAGATCCCGTTTTTGTTATTTGAGATAGATTTGATGACATTTGGCTACTTTTATACAGTACATGTAAAAAAAATAAAAATCAGCTTAGAATGAAAACAAGACAAAGTATGAGTGCTATTTTTAGCGTATGTAAGTATACCTGAATTCCTATTGAAATAGCTGCAACAATTATACAAAGCATCAGAAGTATTGTAGAGAAAGATGAGTTCCAAGACTTTGAGGTCATTGTTGGTGGTCTTAAAGAAAAGTCCTGCACTGCTATAAAGGTATATAAAAATCGATAATTAGATAGATAGACAGACAGACAGACAGACAGACAGACAGACAGACAGACAGACAGACAGACAGACAGACAGACAGACAGACAGATAGATAGATAGATAGATAGATAGATAGATAGATAGATAGATAGATAGATAGATAGATAGATAGATAGATAGATAGACAGATGAGCAAGGCCATTTTATGTCATAAATTTGAAGCTAATTCACTTTTTGTGCTAGTTTGCTAATCCTAGACTTTTATTAAATAACTACTTTACTCCGCAGGATTTCAGATTTCAGTGTAAATATAAGTGTAAATACCATTCTCACTAATGGATTAAAAAAACATAATTTACTACTCACTTTTAAATGAAGAGCACGTTGTGCAAAAAGCTCGACGTGAACTAGGTTTCGTTTTACTTTCCAATCCATGAGCATTTCGTTTACTCTCGCTTACTAGCCTTGCTTCGCAGGAGGGGTTGTCTGGTGTAGACTGCCATCTATAGGAGAAATACAACACTGCATGATTATAAGATTAAATGTTTCCTCATAAATATGTTTTACACAAAAATGTATTGAGAGTAATTAATATTTGTACAAATATTGAAATATTGAAATTCATATGAAATGTAGAGTCACAACGCTAAAGAAAAAAAACAATAGAAACATCACAGAAATTATATTGGTTTCCTCTACAAATACCATTACAAACACAAGCGATCAACTATTAACTATTAGACCGCATTGGGCCCCCCATAAATAGAATTTTCACCCCATGTTAAAATTCTTGAAACACTGAAATTTTAGAATAAATTTGGCTACAACAGAACAAAGATCATAAGAAATCAACCTATACAATTAAAACACTGAATAATAAATATTATATTGTATAAATAAAATGTACAAATAGACTGAATCTTCACTGTATAAATTCAATATACATTCATTCTTATCAGGGGCGGACTGGGACAAAATTTCATACCGGGAAATCTCACACTCATCCAGGCCATCCCATACACCCACAACAAATTCTGAAACATGGACAACCCTATTAGCCTATTTGTATGACCATCACATAAAAAGGTATAAGTCTTTAGTCGGGGCCATGGAAAATAATTAAAGGTTCTCTTTTGAACTGCACCTTCACTTCCCTTTTCTTCATTTTCTACAATATCTATGTCACTCCCTTCTTTCTTGTACCTGTCACATTTTCACAAGCAGGTCTACTGTTATTAACAGAACTGTGTTCACCTTGTTGCAAAACAACCACCTCATTGCAATTTGTTTTCACATAATGTTGTTATTTCTCTTTACATGACTTAAATACCCAAGATTTAACAAACCTATAATTCATACAAATAAATTAAAACGATTTTTCTAATGTGCCTAAATGCCCAAATGTATTACATTGAAAATCCTAATACTGAACACATGCACTATTGTATTTTTGGGATGACTGATATTTTGTGTTACTGTTGTGTTTGCTCTAGCTCCCTCCCTTTCTATACAATAAATCTATGTGAATATCTTCCTGCTACATTTATTAATAACTTTCCAATCGATAATGATGTCCTTTAGCACAGTATTGTGACTGATGATAACAATGGGGTGCTACTGACAGTCTAACAGTTGCTTGCAGTTTAATACTCAACTAGGTTAACAAAGACAAAACTACAGTAGCGTATTACAGATGAAACTGACCTGCACTTGAAGCCCTGAACAGGTCAGTAATTTCTCTACATTTAACTGTTTCTTTGGCCGTTTCCTCTCCTTCCTCGAGTCCCGCGCATCGACTCTGTTCAAAACCTTTTGATCCATTCCTGATTCTTATTTATTTTACAAAAGTGATTCAGTCAAGGGCATTAAGTGATGTTCTTTCCGATGTTTGATTTACATTATTGAAACAATTGTCAACAGCAGCTATTAGGCTGTTTAGCGGAACAGTTTTGTTGTTCTAAACCTGTATGAAATTCCTTCTGCTGTTGAACGCAAAAGGATAGATTTGGAACAATACCGGTAACCAAACCGTTGCTGGGCCCCCATGACTTCCATTAGTATGAAAAAAATGACACTATTGGAGTCAATGGGGACCAGAAACTGGTTACAATCATTCTTCAAAATATCTTATTTTATGTTGAGGAGAACAAATTCATAGAGGTTTATATCAATTTTAGGGTAAGTATATGATGACAGTATCTTCAATTTTGGCTGAACTGTCCTTTTTAAGATCTCATCAAATAATCCAGGATCTTATATAGCCTAACACTACACATGCATTATCTTTAACTAAGTTAATTTAAGACACAAATAACTATGTTTACGAGGATACTCGCAAAGGTTCAGTAAATAATCAAACTAACCTCAGGGGCAGCCGTGACCTAATGGATAGAGCGTTGGACTTGTAACCCGAGGTTGTGGGTTCGAATCTCGGCTCGGCTCCACCGAACCCCCAACTGCTCCACAGCATCGGCTGCCTACTGTTCCAAGTGTGTGTGTGCACTTGAATGGGTTAAATGCAGAGAACACATTTCACTGCTGGTTATTCTCTGTATTATTGTGTATGTGACAAATAAAAAATTCTTCTTCTTCTTCTAACCTAAAATCTGTGTGGACGATGATGATGATCATTAATGTGATAGCTGGGTATTTTACTGACTGACTTATGTTTTTGTTGTTGTTGTTGTTGTTGTTGTTGTTGTTTGTATTTGAAGTTTTTCATTTTTTGACCCTCTCTCTCTCAGAATTACTGACATTTTTACTTATCGAATATTGTACTTTGAACGAGCATTTCCAGATTACTCCAGAATGAAGTGAAGAGAGGTGAATGCAGACATACTGGGCAGCGATTACCTAACAGATACATGCACTTATAGTTGAGAAGTCAAATATACAACAACGGCATTTGATTGGTTAACCAAATTCAGACTTTATGTTTCAATCTCAAATGGTAATGCATGGAATTTACAGAAAAGCTCAACTAAATAACAGCGCTAAAAAGTGGAGGGCGTGGTGGCTTTGATAATCGGTGCCCCAGTCAATCTACTCCACAGCCAATCACGGGCCCCATCCTTGCTCGGGCCCCGGGACTTCAGCCCCGCCTACCCTAATGGTTAATATTGCCCTGGCCAAGGCCAGCACTGCCTTTGACAGACTCCGCTCATTAGTGTGGGAACAAAAAGGGATCAGCTTGACCACCAAGCTGAAAGTCAACAGAGTTGTTCTGTCTGACCTCCTTACGCTTCTGAAACTTAGACAGTCTACCAGCAACATGCCAAGTAGCTAAAGCACCTCCACCTCAGCTGCCTCCACAAACTGTTGAAAGTGAAGTGGCAGGATATACAGACACACAGACATACTTGAAAGAACATTCAAGCCTATAATCTTTACAATGCTGCAAAAATCTCAACTCCGCTAGGCCAGGCACATTATGATAATTTCCAACAAATATCTACCAAAATGCAACCTGTATGGAAAGCTGAGAATGGGTGTACAGAAAAAAAGAGTTTTAAAGACACTTTAAAAGCATCAATAAAGAACTCTGGCATTGAACCCTTTTCATGGGAAGACCTTGCACGTTCAGCCTGCTGTAACAAATGGGGCCTTGCTCTCATAGCAGCTGCACACTGAAAAAAGAACTGCATGCAAATCTAGAGCAAGCAGCAATCAAATGACAGAGAGCACCCCAGATCATTTGATGTACCCGTTCCATCAGAGACATTTCCAGGCTCGGATTGGCCACACCAGACATCTGCGAACCCATGCTTCCCTTGTAACATTGTATGAAGTTGGTTATCTAAATAGAAGGACGAACACACTTTGATGTTGTATAATGAGGCTCGGAAGCATATTTTATGCATGGCAAGCTGTTGTCTCATTTGTAAAGTTTTATTTGTGTAAGTGTAACTTATTATAATTTGGACCTTACAGCTTACAATTGCAAAAGGCTGGTGCCCCGGTGCCTCACAAAACCATTGTAGAGGACAGCAGTCAAACAAGGTGGCAACTCCCTTCCATACTTGTGGAGAACAAACAAGCTAATTGGCCTCCCCATTTTCAGGACCTTCTGCACAGACTTCAGGACATTCACCTTCAAGTCTCTTGATCTGTGTGTTCCAGAAAAAGACCTTCTCGGTGCTCCAGGAG
Source organism: Oxygymnocypris stewartii (assembly GCA_003573665.1). NCBI lineage: Eukaryota > Metazoa > Chordata > Actinopteri > Cypriniformes > Cyprinidae > Oxygymnocypris > Oxygymnocypris stewartii. The sequence goes on from QVTF01011319.1 coordinate 11,557, forward strand.
TCCACAGTACTTCCTGTACAACACTGTTTAAGTAGAAACTAACTCCTTCATTCCACTGCAGCATGGCCCAGCACACCCAGTGGAAGAAGGTGCCTCACCATCTGACTCATCACATCACCGGGTGGAGCGTAAATTTCTCTTTACCAAACATCTTTCCAGAGACACTGGAATTAAATAGTAAGAAGAAAGAGTCATCTAACATTCTCACACTTAAGTGACGTGATCAAAACTCAAAATATTAATTTAGTGTAACCTGTGAAAACTACTACATCAGTGGTACATGCCAATTATTACATCAGTGGTGCTCAATGTTTTTTTTTTTTTGAGAAGAAAATACCCCCCCCACCAGGCAGACCCACACCATACATGAATTCAAAATAAATGATACATCTAAAAGAACAAACAAAAGATTTAACAATGTCAAAAGTGGCACTCCAGGTCTTCAAAGTTTGTGTCTTTGCTCAATGAATATGAGCTGTAGATAGTTCCATAAAAACAAGTGGTGCTCAATTTCCATTATACCCAACCGTAATCCATCCTTGGAATAATAATCATACATTTACGCCACTTATTTACAGACTTCAAATCTGCAAATAGCCTCCAAATAGCAAAAGATGCCTATTATTACCACACAAAAATATCTTATCAAACTATCTTATCAAACTAGTTTACTAAAATATTTCTACACTAAACCTAAGATTACATAATACACTCGCTGTGATTACTGATAATTTTGAGTTCTGTTTTTATAATAGACACACAAGCAGAAGATCAGTAACTTTGATGTCGAGCTTGCGAGAGTCTGGTGCCTCTTATGTGAAAAGTTTGATTTTCCTTTTCTCTAAAATGGAGAGTTTGTTTAATAAAATATTTTAATATGTAATTATGTCAAATAATATTATTTATATTTCTTGTTTTCATGATTCATTGCAAAACCTTATACAGTAAAGCAAAACAAGCACACTATATATATATATATATGCATACACTGTACATAGGATCTCCCACACACACAAAAAAAATCAACTTAAATAGAACATAAAAATGAAAAAAGTCCTTGATTTACATATAGCTTGCAATTCAGAGACACGTTTCTCAGACATTTTACTTACACCTTAATACACCCACCTTCAAATTATTACACTTTCAGATTTCATATTAACCAGAATGTACAGTGTAAACATGTTTTGTTTCTATTTATTAATAACTCATTGTAAATTAAATTTCAAGTAAAAAAAATTGTGAGATTTTTCAATACCCTCTTTCTTTCCCTGGCCATACAGTCCATTTTCACTAAGGTCACCATAAGAATTTACTTAATACGTTAATCAAAGAACTGACAAAGTGGATCAAATATGCAAGGTCAATCTTCTCTGCTTTGTCTCTTGCATCCTCTTCATATTTATTGTTTAATTTTTGTAATGCTTTTTCATAGGCCTCATCCTGAAGCTGTGCCCTCAGAGCTTTTATCTCCCTCTGTCTCTGCTCTTCATTCTCCTTCAGGATGCGTTGTTTCTCTTTCTCAATCTCTCTTTCAGCCCTTTCAAGTATCTCACTGGTGTAGTATTGCCCATCATTCCCAGTGACCATTTTATCAATCTGGTCAAGCAGCTGAACGACCTGTTCAGGATTTTGTTCTTTATTGTTGAACACATGGTATCGTCCACTGCATGTTTTGATGAAACTGAGCAGTTTTGGGTTGTCCCGCACAAATGTATGAATGTTTTTGCCCTCCAGTCGATCTCCATGAGTGAACAGTGCAATGATGTAATTGGAGGATTCCTTACCAAAAACGGCTTGAATGATTCTAACAGTTTTTGCCTCTTCATCTGTGAATCTGCCCAGCTGAATCACAACTAAGAAGACATGTGGACCAGGAGCAGAGAGAGGAATACAGAGTTTAATTCTGTTGACCACTTCCTCTGTAGTTAGGCTGGTGTCAAACAAACCAGGAGAGTCAATGACAGATAGTTTTCTGCCATTTATTATTGCATGATATTTTTCACAATTCCCAGTCACAGAGGAGGGTGATATCTCTGATTTGAACATCTTTTTTCCCAGGATTGTGTTGCCTGTTGCACTTTTCCCCACACCCGTTTTTCCAACTAAAACAATCCGGAGTGGATCGCCTGGAAGATGCATTGTACATTAACAAGAATCATATAATTTTTTCAAACTCTTTTTTTACATTTATAAATATCTATCTAAAATAAATTAAATATACATATATTAATATATTGTAATACTATTCATCATCCACCTTTGTTTTGTAAAATGTATATATAAAAAGATAACAAAAAAATAACTTACCTACATCATCCAAATCTTGTTTTTGTTGCTTGCAGATCTAGAAATGATTTATATGTTATACATTGTATCACATTTTGCAGCTTTTACTGTTAAAAAGATAATCAGCTTAGAGTGAAAAAATGACAAAATACACACTCAAGCATACCTGAATCCCTAATGCAATAGCAGAGACAATTATACAAAGTATCAGTAGCTCTGGGGAGAAAAATGCATCCCAAGACTTTTTTGTTGTTGATGGTCCAGAAGAAGTGTCCCGCACAGCTATAAAGAAAGTCATGGTATATATATATATTACATATATATATATTATATATGTGTGTATGTGTGTGTGTGTGTGTGTGTGTGTGTGTGTGTGTGCGTGCGTGCGTGCGTGCGTGCGTGCGTGTGTGTGTTTGTGTGTGTGTATGTGTTTAATCTTTTGATTGATGCAGTGAAGGGGAGAGAGGATATTATTGTGGAGACATACTGCTGTGAAATCTCAAACAACACTATACAAATTTCCATTTCCCCAGCAGTTATTACTGGAATATTTCAGTACTGAGGTCTGCTGCCCGACCCGAGGCCGACGGTACCGAGACACTTTCGGGTTTCGGGTAGGGTTCGGGTTAATGTTTAATGGATAGCTTCGGGCTCGGGTTTGTAGCTAAACCAAAACTAAATGCAGAGACTACGTATGGAGTCAAAACAATGCCGTATATATTTGCAAGAGAATTAAAGTAGTGCAAAAGAAAATAAAGTTTTGAGAAAAATTATGAGCCTTTTGTAAATAAAAATAAAGAATTGTGAAATGTAAATGAAACAGAGCAAACCCAATGATTTTGCAATACATATTTTCCATGGCCATATCTACTAATTTACTTGCAATGCTGCTTTTATTTTGCGTTTCAGTCAAGTTTGAGCTTGCGCTACCGATTTCTCCATCGCACTTCACGTTTCTGCGCGTCTCACTGTTTTGACATGGGGTGGAGTCAAGGGACGGGGGCGTGTAAAACAGCCCTGGCCACGCCTGCCTCGTCATCGGCCAAAGACGCAGATCACACATCGTGTTTAGCTGCTTACATCTTACCATCAGGGTGGATTTAGTGAATATACGAATGGTGAATATAGCCCTATACATTTTGCACACGTTTAGATCAACCTTGAGGTTCTTTTTTATCTTGCTGCTTGCTGCTGCACAATGGTGCCCCATAGTTGTGTCCAATGTTTCTACATTTTTCATGTGCATGTTATAATGGGATTCTTTCATTAACATTTAATCATTTAGAAGACACTTTTATTATTTTATGTTGTAGACCACGAAATAGCATTTGATTTACCGTTGAGATACAAGTTTTAACAAAAAACTAAATAAATTATAAAATGATAAACCTCGCAATTGAACATTTAAACATTTTTTTTAAGAAAAGAGATGAGTCAGAATTATACATTTTTATATTATTTAAAATGGGTTTATGTGGGTGTATTTTCGTGCATTGGTCTGAACAAAAACTGCAGACTGGATTATTGAAAATGCACATTCATTCTCTGCCAGTAGGAGGTGCTTTTGGGACGTCAGAAATATAGTGGTTTCCTCAGTAACGGCTGTAAACAAAGCATCCAAAGCTAGTGGATGTGTACAGGCAATAATGACCATGTTTACATATTATATTCATAGTAAGCACTCATAGCCTCACACAACACTGACAGTTTGTGAATTAGTTTAATGCTTTTCTGCCTTCTCATTGTACAAAATGTGTTATCATTTGATACAGCGCCACCAAGAAGAAGAGCTCAGTGAAGGCTTAGGGAGCAGCCATCGGAGGTAGAGCGGCAGCTCCTAGAAGAACTCTCGACCTGTCCTGTAGCTCCAGCACCACCGCCACGCTCTGAGGATGAGCTCTTCCTCTTGAGTCTGGTCCCTTCCCTGCAGAGTTTGCCGCCTCAGACGAAAGAATTCGTCAAATTTCAAATACTCAAATTAATTTATGAAAGCAGCACAGTTCTGCTTAATTTAGAAATATTGGAGCCTAGAGAGTAGTTTTAACAAAGAGGCAGCAATCTCTGCAGGGAATGAACCAGACTTTCTCTCCTTCACTTTGGACCTCACTCTTCCCTCTTCCAAGCAAGAAACTTTTGAATTCCTGCACAACATTGTAAATCATAATTTATATTTGTTACATAAAAATATAATTTCTATGTTAAGACTAGAATACGTATGGCTAACATTTTTACATTCATTCTAATTATATCCTATTGCAAATACACTCACAATAGTATAGTAAAAAATAGTTATTTGTGATTGGACCAGTGTTGAGGTATAGTGTAATTAGAATGCAACAACGAGACAGGGATTCTTTTTGGGGGCTGTCTCCATTTATTATTTGAAAACAAGAAAACTATAACGATCTAAACTTGATTATAAATTATTAAAAGATTTACAAGAGTTAAGGATGAAAAAGATTGCAATATTTACAAGAGAGGTTGAAAATATGTGATTATTTACAATATATAAACAATGTAAATCAAAAGGATGGGAATATTTACAAGAGCTAAACAAAAGGCCATAAACAGCACAGGATATAATAAAAACTATTCAGTCGGTTGCCACGGGACTCCTCCACTAAGCAGTCCCAAATTGCAGTCACCACGTCAGGGACAACCAGACTGGAGGCAACAACACGGAAGCTGCTGCAGAAGCCCCTCCCATGACGCGAATTCGCGTCTGTTGTGAAGTGATTTTCACGCGCGAATGAAGCGAGTAAACTCAAAATGTAAAAGCGTCCAACTACTCGCGAATAGCGCGATTTATTCGCCCAAGTCGCGTCTGGTGTGAACGCACAGTCAGGTTCCAAATGACGTAATTTACTCAAGATGGCAGCAGCCATGCTGAGATGATTTGCCTTCACTTTTCTATAGTGTAAGGAAGTGGAGATGCCATCTTTTTTACAGTCTATGAGTGCCACAAAGTGAGACGCGTGGAAACGTGAAGCACAAACGAGAAGTCGTTATAGCAATCTTAAACTTGACTGAAACGCAAAATAAAAGCAGCGTTGCAAATAAATTTGTAGATAGCCATGGAAAATATGTATTGCAAAATCATTGCTTTTGCTTTTTTTAATTTATATTTTGCAATTCTTTATTTTTGTTTGCAAAACATATTTTCTTCTTGCAATACTTCATTTTCTTTTGCAATTCTTTATCTTTGTTTACATAAAGCACATTTATTTTTCTCAATACTTTCATTTTCGTTTGCAAAACTTTTCTTTTCTTTTTCAAAACGTTTCTTTTGCATATATATATGGCATTAAATTGATTCCATAGCTACGCTACTTTCATAGATGCATGCACACATATATAAGAGATCGCGCAGCGCACACACAGCACGGAAACTTGTATTAGTAAAATAGCTTCGATGGGCTACTGACTCGCAGCGTTATATTTGTCTGCAATGAGGGGGTAAAATCGCTGTTTTTGAAGTAACTACGCCTCATTGCTTGTAGAGAAAGACGCACAGGTTCACATGCACAACTTTCATCTCTCTCTCTCTCTCTCTCTCTCTCTCTCTCTCTCTCTCTCTCTCTCTCTCTCTCTCTCTCTCTCTCTCTCTAATTCAAAGAAATGATTATTCAATTAAATACGATCTTACCGCAACTACATCTCCATGTCTGATAATTTAAAGAAGACCGAATAAACTCGGCAGAATGTATGTGAGCGCTGCACCTGATGTTCATAAACTTTCATAACTGGTAAGAGTTTTTTATTTTGCCTTGTGAAATGGCCGAGTCTTGATGAATCTGTTTCTTTCTGTATCTGTTTACTGTCCATTGCATGCAATCGTGAATTTTTTTAATGGGCTATTCGTTGTGAAAAAAAGAACTGTACCGCTCGGCAAGGGTCGGGTCAGACGTTCTCGGGTAGCCTACGGTTCGGGTTTGGGTTTCAGTTTAAAGCAAGTGCAGACCTCTATTTCCGTGTTTCTATTTAATAAATATTCCATATAACCTTTGAGCCTCTGAACAATGTAATTTCATGTCATAGTTTTAAGCGAAGTACACATTACAGTTTTTATGATTTCTAATTTATCTTGTATCACACAAACTGTGTTTGGTATTACTGCTACTGGTTTGAAACAAGCTTCAACTGTCTAGAAACGATTGCTCTAAAATCACTCAAAAGGTTGTAAATGTTTTTTATGAAAGCTACTATCAGCAGATTTCTTCTTTTCAAGGCAAACAGTTTATATAAACCATTTTAAAGTTACAACTCACCTTTAAATGAAGAGCACATCGTGCATGTATAGATGTAAACAGGGTTTCGCTTTTGTTTCCTATCAAAAGTTTCGTTTACTCATAAAACTTGTTCAAATTAGTCTTGCTTTACCAGAAGGGTTACTAGACTACCATCTACAGGAAACAAGACGCCACTGTATGATTATAAGACTTAATATCACTTATGATGTATCAGTCAAGTAGTTGATACCTGTTTAGTTAATATAGGTGCACTGATATTTTTCCTAACAAAAAGTTTCACACAAAAATAAATGAGTAGTAGTTTTTAAAATGTTATAACAACAACAATAACAATAACAACAGCAATAACTATTATTATTATTATAATTATTATTTTTATATTTTAAAAACTAATATTAGAGTATTTTGTGTGATTTTTTATTATTATTATTGGCACAATTGTTGAGGTGGAAATGATGTCACCTACACAGTGAAAATTATATCACATTTTATCATTATTATTTTTAATTTCAATTAAATTAAAGTTTTAATTAATTATTATTAAAAAAAGAATGAATCGTGTTTATATTCGATCTAAAGTGGTGCCCAAAATTATAGATATAGACACAGCCCTGAGTGAGAAGCTGTGGTTGTCAGGTATGGGTAATAGGAAGAGACCAAGGACCAAATTGCAGGAGGAAAAGGGGCTTTTTATTAATAATAATAATAATAATAATAATAAACAAAAACAACCACATGGGGAAAAACAGACTGGCAAGCAGGCAAGGCTGGACATGGCAGGGCAGGGCAGGACAGGACAGGACAGGACAGGACAGGACAGGACAGGACAGGACAGGACAGGACAGGACAGGACAGGACACAAGGCATACACAGCATACGACATAAGACGACGAACCAACCCCGGAAACTGCAAACACAAGGAGATTTAAAAGGGAGCAAATGAGGAGGGTAACGAGGGAAGATGAGTGCCGGGATCTGAACACCAAGCTCCAACATGAAACAGACGAGAGAGCGCACTCAAAACAGGACATGAGTATCAGGGGTCTGTCACAAAACCATGAATAACACTAGACCGAAGTGACAGAACCCTGACAGTGGGCTTCCTCTGCCATAACTGATTACTTGCTGTAGCTGCTGGAGATACAATGTCAGAATCAAAGAGGCTTTTCAAGTGTTGTGTTTTGGGATGGACTTACGAACATAGGAGTCTCCATAGACTCCCTCCATCTGAGCCGCTGAGGACACTGTGGTTAAGTTTCATTGTCTAAGAAAATGTCCTGGAAAAAAATCTGTAAAGTCCCCAATACCTTTAGGGATCAATACCAATTGAGTGTGCGAATGTCAGCTCCAGACAAAGTAAGTATCACGGTGTTGTTTTCCAAATTTCCCTTCTGAAAGAGCTTCTTGTCACTCTGTAAGGCTAATGATGCTAAAGCTACCATCAGACGCATTTCCATTACCCTTCAAATTGCGCAAATTAAAATTGTGAATTGAAAATACAATTTTCTCGTTTAAGGTAGTTGTTATCACGCTGGTATATGCTCAATTGTTCATTTTTGTAATAAGTCTGATTTTAGCTAGTAATTTGATGCTATAAAAATGGGGCATGTCGTTATGACTGATTGGGTCTGTGGGAGTTTGGACGGGAGTTTGATTCCGCGGCTCCAACTCACGACACTACTGTGCAGACTCGGGCTCCAAACGAAGCTCTACTGCACAGACTCGGGCTCCAAATTAAGTAATTTACTCAAGACGGCAGCAGCCATACTGAGAAGTATTCGCTTCACTTTTCTATAGTGGAAGGAAGTGGAGATGCGTCGTCCATCTTTTTTACAGTCTATGGGCGCAACTGTTGAGCGTTTATGGAGTTTTGCCTCTCTTTGGCTATAGCTTGACATTTGTCCATATTAGGAATTTCCTGGTGTGACTTTCTGCGCGAGAGCGCCCTCCAGCGTCGAGTATGAATGAACACACACTGCATGTATTGAGTGTTAAGCACTCTGTGATGTTCATCTCGCCTTATTCTGGGTCTGAATAAAATAACCTAAGAAAGGCACAGATATTTTTCAGTAACACTGGTGAAAACACTATTGTTTTGATCATTTTGACCACCACTGTATATCATCAACGTTGTAAACATTTAACAGTTTAAAGCTTGATATTGGATTTTCATAGTAGCCTATACGATTTAAAGTCTGCTTCTGAGATCATAAAAATGTACATATAAAATTGATAAAGCAGGGGGGAAATAAGTCTAAAATAAATTATGATCAAAAAGTAAGGAATAATTGACAGGCCGTTGAATTATTAGAAAAATAATGCACACCAGATAAATGATGCACCTCGGGTGTGCATTATTTTTCTATTAATTCAGTCAATTATTCCGCTTAAATACTACGGTTACCGTACCTTATAATTTAACTACCATTATATTAAAAAAAATAAGTAAGATACTTCGATTCTCTTTGCAAATGTGCTGTGAGAGTCTCCTGCTATGCCATATCCTTCAATTCAAATAACATCTGGAACGACGCTGGTTATTTGTATTTCGCAAAACAGCTTTTGTAGGTCAGTGGAAACAGGCACATATACAGCCGCAGCGCTGAGTGTCGCTGCTGAGCTCGTCTGCGGCTTTATCTCGACTTAAAGGAGACGCAACAAAGAGCGACAGCAGTGGGCCCTGCTACTAGCGTGGTTTACTATAGCTTTAAGAACTTAAAATAAGGTCTGGGTCTTTAAAATTAATTTTGCATAGTTATTATAGTGATGATAGACTAAGTTTTCTATTTATACGACTTACATTTTTGCTCTAGATTTGCAAAGAGAAATAAGAGTGTCCATCGAAATATGTTTGGCAATCGGATCAGGGCCGTTAGCAACCCAACATTTTTCATATTTTATGCCTCCTGTTTATTTCAAGCTATGTTTCATTTTGTTGAGCATTTTTGAGGCGTCCTTAAGTACGAGAAAACAACTTTAGCGGAGATGGAGCCGCAGCTCTCGAACAACAAAGAGGAGGTGGGGAATGAGGCGGCCCTGGAGAAATCCGCGGGGCAGAGTACCGCATCCACGCCGTGCAGGGCATTCAGAGGACGGGACGACGGGTGTCTGCAGACCGAAGGGACTTGCCCACCCGATACTAACGGAGCTGCGACAAGCGTTGCGGGATCTGGGCGGGTTTTACGGGACAGGTCAACGCGAGCGATTCCCGTGTGGAGGCAGAGCGATATCGGGGAGGTACGGGGTGAAGTGACACGCGACGTTGCGGCGAATCGCCGGAGGAAAGCGAAATGCCCGCGGCGCAGGAAGAGCGCAGGAGCCGCTCAGGGTTCATCGAATGCGGCCAGCCAGTTCAGCGTCGACTGCGTCCTGCCAAATGAGTACGTGCGTCTTTTGAGCCTCTAATATTCATGAAATGTTTTAGAGCACAATAACAAGGCCTCGCTTGTGCAGGTCCATTCTGTGCTACTTTCACACATTTAGACATGATGCTGACAGACTGCAGTGTTTACATTTGCACTAGTGAAAGCAGACGTGTTTCTAAGAGAGTAGTTGAGCAGAATAAATCACGCTCTCTTTGACACTGGAAGGATGATCTGAAAGATGAGACATGATACATAAATAAGCCTGTTTCTCCGTCTTATGACAGGTTTGAAGAAAACAAGGATGCGCTGGTTAATCGAGGTACTTTAAATGGCATTTATTTTGTTCATGAGCATCTAAAGGAGGCTGTATATGGCCGTTTTATTAGTTTTCTGTAATTTATATTAAAAAAACTGAGTATTCCAAAAGTGACTGTATTCTAGTCTAGTACGTATTCTAATGGTTATATTTGAATTATGAATAATAAATATTAAATTGAATTGTTTTTGTTTGCAAGGAAATTTTTTGCCGTTAAATTCCGTGAAGCTTTGTGACTCAAGTATACCAAGTATAGTGTATATATATCAAGTATTCACTTTCGACTAGTTTGTGTTGAAATTTGTCAGGTAACTGTCAGGTTCTAGTACTTTATTTATTTGTAACTAGTGACGTCCCCCCAATAGTAACCATCTATTTTAGCTTTATAGGTAGTTATTTATTTGATAAACTAGTACCTTCATTATCATAAACAATGTCAGAATAGCTGCTGTACAGTTTAAATCAAACATGTTACTGCTAGTTATAATTGGGACACAACTACTAGTAGTAATAGTAAGTAGGTATTAGTGTGTATTTAACTAGTACTTGTAAAACTGGAATCGATACCAGCAACCACTGCAATACAAACTAGTAGGTAGTGAATAGTTATCTGAATATCTGGTAACTACAATAAGGCTCACTTTGTTAACATTCATCAATCTCAGTTAATATAAATTTAAATATTTACTAATAATGTACACTATTAAAATCAAAGGATCTATCTGTTAATATTATTTAATGGACTTGAGCTAATATGAATAAATAATGAACAGTTGTATTTTTTTTAATGTTAACAAAGTAGTAAATGTGTTAAGGAGCCTTATTGTAAAGTATTACTGAATATTTAAGTCACATATTGCCATATAATTATTTGACAAAAATCGCCATATGTAACCAGTAAGAGCTAGTTATTATTGGGATATTGACTATTAGCAAATAAATACATACTAGTATGTAATTAATATGTACTAGTGACAAATTGAATAGATGTACTCACTTTTGGAATAAGTACTAGTATCTAACGTACTAGTAATAAAGAGTACAAAAACCTATAAAGAGTTAGTTTTAAGGAATAAATGCTAAAGCAGTTTGCCTTAGGATGTGATCTGATTCTGCTTCATGTGCCTGTGTTCTCTTCCAGCGGCCCGCGGCAGACGGGTGCAGGTGCGCTCAGGGGCCCGCACCTGTCGGGGCTCGCCTAGGACTGTGTTTAAAATTGAGCCAGAAATGGACATTGACTATGGTACGCTGCTGAGCTTTTAATGTAGTAGACTGAACAGGTCCACTACAAATGCCTGATCAAATACACACAATGAAACGTGTATATATATATATATATATATATATATAAATACCTATAATGGTTGCACATTTTGCTTGCAGTGGAGGCCAATAAAGCAGTCGAAAAGACAGGAACAAGGTGAATGCCCATTTATCATGAGAACATATGGACACTTTCTCATGAAAGACCCCATGAAATCAAAGTTGGAGTTTTGTGGTTTTAAATGCATTTAATATGCATCATGTTTCTATTCCATGAAAAAATAGACTAAAACTATCTTGCCTTACCAAATGTATTCAAATTTCTGTCTTCCATTTAGCAAAAGCCAGTAATGCATCTTCATTTACACTGTGACGTCAACTTAAAGCTATTGGCTGTTTGTTTAAAATAAAGACATAAGACCAGTTTCAGCAGTGGAAAGAAAACAGTGCTTGTCCAGCCATTTCGTGGGGTCTTTGAAGACACTGATGGCTGCTAGTGTTTTGGAGTTGCTCTAACAAGCCCTATGATTGTTACTGCCATATTTTAGTGTGGAGAAAAAGGAAGAAGAGAGCATGGATGATGATGTTGTAGAAGAGGAAGGGTCTCCATTTGTGGATGATCCAAAAGATGAAAGCTTCCAACCCTATTCACATAGGTAATGTTGTACCTGATTGACGTCATTTGGAATTGACACTAATATGGTTTTAGAGACAATTAAGACAATTTCTATATAAAACATCAGTTATTCTAGTCATTGTCATCGAAAACACATTTATATCTGAAAAATTTCAGTTCTTTGTTGATTATGTATGGCTAATGTTAAGCTTTGAAGAAAACTTCTGTAATTGTATGGAAATATTGTTGGTTGGTTCTTGATGAATAATACATACATGTATGTTTTCTTTAAGAAAATTCCAATATAGTGCTTGAAAATATGGAAACACTGCTTTATTTCAGTCAGGTATTAGATTATGTATGCTGATTATGTTTCTTTGTTCATTAGTGAGGAAGAGGAAGCCATCAGCAGTGATGAAGATGCCCCTTTTAGAGATGACGAGAATGACGAGAGCTATGATCCTAAGTATGAGAAGTGTGTCTTCTGGATGTCTCGTCTTCTACGCCTCTCTACATTTCTGTTGTATTTCTGTGCAGGGAAACTCCTAAGTTGAGGCGCAGACCCCCTACTAGACTGACAGAGAAAAAAGACAAGGGTACAACCCAAGAGACTGCAACAGAGCAAGATACAGAGATAAAAACTGAGGGAGGGGAGAGCACAGATGCGCAGACCGCTGCTGAAGTTGCGGAAGGTGCCGAGACACCCAGGAAGTGAGTCAGTGATGTTTTGTATGTTTGTGATGGAAACACAACTTGACACCCCTGCTACAAAATGTTTGCTCGTTAGGTTTACATGCTTACTCACACGTTCTCACTTAAACACTCACTTAGACAAAAATTAACTATCAGACTTTCTTGATTTTTGTCTTAGAAGAGGGCGAAGAAGAAAAGATGATAAAAGTCCTCGGCTTCCTAAAAGAAGGTAACAAAGCGTCTCACATTGAATGCTGAAAACAGTCCTAAAACATGAGTAGAGATGTATCCATCTCCCTTTTTATTTAGAATACAAAAATTGGCACAAAAAAATATATATATTAAATTGTTTGTTGTTATTTTTAATATTTTGTTGCCATATCTGCTGGCTGGAAAGTGTTTTGTCAAAAGCTTTTGTAAATAAAGTCTTGAATTCTTGGGATCATTTAAAAAAAATCACTGAAATATGTAGAATCCCAAAAAAATTCACAGGTCCCCAAAATATTTGAAGCAGCACAACGGTTTCCAACATTGATTATAAATCAGCATATTCGATTTCTGAAGGATCACGTGACACTGAAGACTGGAGTAATGATGCTGAAAATACAGCTTTGATCACATAAATTTATTACATTTTAAAGTATTTTTCAAAATAGAAAACTGTTCATTTTAATTGCAATATATTTCCCAAAATAACCGTTTTTTTTTTTCTTTTTTCTGTATATTTGATCAAATACATACAGCCTTGATGAGCAGAAGAATCTTCTTTTAAAAACATAAATCTTACTGATCCCAAACTTTTGAGCGGCAGTGTATATATATATATATATATATATTTCCTATTTTAACTGGTGATCATTTGTTGTTGTACTCAGGAAAAAGCCGCCGGTGCAGTATGTGCGTTGTGAAATGGAAGGATGTGGTACAGTGCTTGCCCATCCACGTTACTTACAGGTACAAACGCAAACTAGTGTTTCTCTCACCGACTGACACCTGACACACAGTTTGGACCTGAAGCCTTTCTGTTGTCTTTCTCTCCTGCAGCATCACATTAAATACCAACACCTGATGAAGAAGAAGTACGTCTGCCCTCATCCCTCATGCGGACGACTCTTCCGGCTGCAGAAACAACTACTGCGGCATGCCAAGCACCACACCGGTAAGATAAACGCATCCAGTGCAAAGCTTGAAATAGTTATCGTGAAGTATCTTTTGTTGGGTGGCTTTTTTAAAGTACAGTCTTTTTCAGATCAGAGAGACTATATCTGTGAGTTCTGTGCTCGCGCCTTCAAGAGCTCTCACAACCTGGCTGTGCATCGAATGATACACACTGGAGAGAAACCACTGCAGTAAGTCAGTTCTCTGCTGCTTACACTACTGCATACGTACTTTTACCTACCCAACTGAGAAGACCGTTACACACAATAACACCGAGTATACAGCGGCATGATCATTTTTGTAAAACAAGCACTAACAGGAAATCAGGTTTTGTATCTTCTGAAGGGTTTAATTTTGTGATAACAACCAGCTGACTGTTCATTATCCTGTATAATACACAGCTGCTTAACTAATAAAATATATTAAACATTGATTTGGGTTAAAAGCAGCATAATTTCACCATGTTCACAGTATTTGGCAAAATAAATGTTTGATGGTTTAACTTATAAAAATGACAAAGCTAACACATGAATATTAGTACTGTCATTTGAATATATAAAATCTTTATTATTCTTGTTTTTATTTTTTATTCTTGTTTAAATGATTACATACCAAATTAAGTCCTTATTAAGATTGATATGATTATTTGAAATTGGTCAAATGTGGAAAAAACATGGAGGAGCAAAACATAACGGACAGTTCAGGCCACCAAATCCAGCGTGTTCTGATGTAGAGAAGGATGGATGTCGAAGGTGAAACATGGAAGATAGTGAAATGACCGTTATTTGTCACCCTCCTACATGCCCTGAAGTGTAATATATAAATATTGTATGTAATTGCTTTAACTTTTGGTTGCTTTGTGGAAATGTCAGTTCTAGGGAGACTGGTTTAGTTGTCATGTTACATTTTCAATACTTTTAACACACAAAACATGACACACTTCCCATTTGACATTATATAGTAGACAAATAACATGGAAGTTCTCCACTGAGAGTCCACTTTCCCAGATTTATTGGGGGGAAAAATGTACAGTAAATTTCAAGCATCTCATTTCCATTCTAGGTGTGAAATCTGTGGTTTCACTTGCCGTCAGAAGGCCTCCCTAAACTGGCACATGAAGAAGCACGATGCAGATGCCACGTACCAGTTCTCCTGCAGCATCTGCGGCAAGAAGTTCGAAAAGAAGGACAGTGTGGTGGCTCACAAAGCCAAGAGCCACCCCGAGGTGCTCATTGCCGAGGCCCTGGCCGCCAATGCCGGAACCCTAATCACCACTCCTACCGGAGTCACCTCGCTGCTGGAGACCTCCACGGGTTCCATGCAGACAGAGAAGGTGGTCCCTGAAGCCCAGGGGAGCTCTGCCATTCCAGCGGGTCAGGTGGGTTCAGTGATGCTTATGGATCAGGATCACCCGCTACACACCATGCAGGTACCGGTGACCCTGGCCTTGTCCTCGACAGAAGAGGAAAACAGCGCTCCTTTACAGCAGACCTCCTCTCATTCTCTGCAGATGCCACTACAGTTCGTCTCGCCGCAGCAACACCAAATTCTGCAGCTACCCATTCAGCCCTCCACAACCAGCGTCACTCAACAGCCCTCTTTGGTCCAGCAGCTGCCCGTTCAGTCCTACAACCCGCAATCCCAGATTGTCCACATGGCCTTCAGAGCTCTTCCTCAGCAGCAGCTCCCACTGGTTTCTGTCGCACAGCAGCTGCCTCTTCAAACCACTCAGCCACATCAAAACCAGACCTTCTCTAGGCCCCCAAGCCACAACCCGGCTCCCAATACCCCCCTTTTCTCCCAAACCCTGCCTGAGGCGTCCGCCGACTCCCGGAGCATTTTGGGATTTGGGAGCAATCCTGCCTCCACATCATCTACATCTCCCCAGTCTTGCACTACTCCTTCAGAGACGAGACGAGTGGTCTGGGAGGGAGACGGGACTAATGAGAATGGAAGCGGGGTTTGGGAGGTGGGCGGAGAGGGGGAGGATCCAAACATGACGGACAGTTCAGATGGCCAAATACAGCGTGTTCTGCTGTAGTGAAGTTAAGGACGTTGAAGGTGTAACATGGAAGATAGTGAGATGACTGTTATTTGTTGCGCTCCTACACACCCTGAAGTTAAATATATAGAGTTATAAATATATTGTATGTAATCGCATTAACTTTTGGTAGCTTTGTAGAAATGTCTGTACCAGGGAGACTGTGTTTTGAGTTATTATCATTGTTTATTTTGTATATAAACCGTTATAGTCCCCTCCAACAACCACATCTGTTTTGTGTGTGTGTGTGTGAGTGTTGTTTTGTGGCTGTGGAGGCTTCCACAGACTTTAATTCACTTTAGTCTGTGTGAGTAAAGCCATTGTGTGTAAGCAAACTTGTGCCATCATGTGGCTTGAATTAGGACTGTAGAATTAGGGATGCACCCTAATAATACAGATAAGCTGATAATTATTTTCATGTTATGGTCAATATTACAATTCCATCACATTTTGTCTAAATACATTTTAAATAAAACACTTAAAACAAATTGGCTGTTTTAAATGTTACAAGTGAATTTATGCATCACTACAAAAAATTAATTTTGTAATTTGCCTACGATCATAATTATTAGTTTTTAAACTTTAACTGAGAATTTGATGATGGCAAAAGTAATCTAAAGGCAGAAAATATAATAATGGCTGATAAACACTGCTGTTCAAAAGTTTTGTCTGTTATTTATTTATTGCAATTAACACTAATATTTTTAAATACTGGTGCAATTAAAATATATATATATATTAATAAATTAAAAATTAATTCCTGAGATGGCAAACCTGAAATATTTTAAATTACTCTGTGTAACATTATCCTTTAGAAATATTTCTAATATGGTGATTTATATTTGGTGCTCAAGAAACATTTTTATCATAAATTATGAAAACACTTGTGCTGTGTAAACCGGGATACTTTTTCATGATTCTTTGATGAATATAAAGTTCAAAATAACATCACTTACTTGAAATATACTTTTTTGTTACATTGTTTATAAATATTAATTAATGCATCCTTGCTTAATAAATGTGCTCATTTCTTTCAAACAAATCTTAACTGCCTCCAAACTTCTGAACATTAGCGTATATCAAATTTAAACGTATAGCTACCACTTTTAGGAAAATAAATCTCTAATATCACCAGTAACAGATACAACACCAATATATAGTGCAACCCTAGGTGAAATGAACCATAATAGAAAAAAAGAGACCCTTAGATTTGAAAATACATTGACATACATATTTTTAGAGTCATCAAAAACACAATATGTATGCATACTTACATTTATTGTTTCAAAACCTTAGAATTAGACTAATGTAGGATTAAAAAGATAAATGCTATTTTAATAATGACATCTATTCCTTACATTTGTTGGAAGACTTCACAAATCTCTCTCGGCTATTATTGACATCGCCTTTATCTACAAAACAAAAACCTCTGGAGAAAATCTGTAACACATTCTACAGACTAATTATCACAATCATATTAATACAATAAATATAACGCAGCATCGTGGGTGTTTTTCACATAAAAGTAAGTTGTTACCCAAATTAGGTCAAACAGAGGGAAAGTTTTGAATTGTTAGTGTTGTGAGAGTCTGGCATACTGCTTGAGTGCACGTTTTGGTGGAATGAGAGAATCATTCACCCCCACTCTTCTCTTCTTTCGCTGTTCATTGTCTTTCTCTCCATCTGTGTCTGCATCTCCCTCACAAGAAGCCAGCGGACCATCATTGTGTGAAACTGTAACATTGTCTTTTGGTCCACTGTCAGAGGTGCCCACATGGTTACTCTGCAGATCGCTGTCATGAGCGAACTTGCAGCTAATTCCAAAGCGGCAGCGCCCAGCCTTCCTGTAGGCCACACAAATGCGCTTACCGTCAATCTGGGTGGGGCGAGCTTGTAAAGTAAGAGGTACATGTTTCTGTAGGACATTCAGTTTCTCCTCAGCCAGCTCTTTAAATGGATTAGCAAACACACTGCTGCCTGGAAGCGCTCCACCCGAGCTGGATCCTCCCAGAGGTGGAGGAGGGAGCTTGTGAGTGTGAGGACGGACGGAGAGAAGTGGCAAGGGCTCGGAAAAGGAGCGATCAGCAGTGGGCGGCTGCTCTTGATCCTCATTCTCTGGACCAGATTCCGACTCACTGGAAAGCGATTCCGACTCCAACAGGAAATTATGGCTTTTCGTCTTCTCTACAGTGCATTCAGTCTTTTTGAAGGACCTAAACGGAAAAAAATAAAATATGTTTATCTAAAAAGTGATACCTGATAATTCTCAGCTCATTAAAGGAATAACAAACTTTTTTCATCATGTAATCATTTATTCATGAAAGTGAATGGTGACCACTGCTGTCAATTTTTTCTAACTTTCAGTACATTATTTAGTAGTTTACACAAACACCCTTGTGAAAAAGAAGCACAGTTCCTGATACCTTACTTTTTTAAAGTTAAATACACTTTAAAGAATGTACTTAAGTGTGAACTGAAATGCACTTAATTGTAATTAAATAAAATATATTATAGTTTAAATCTATATTAAATGCAATTAGTTGAACTTAAGCATGCTTTTTTGGTCCACTAAAGTAGAACTTAAGAACATCTTTACATGTACTTTCATAATTCTATTCTTCTTTGAAATATGGTTAAAGTGTACTACCTAATATACTTACATGCATATATTCTAAACTAAAATATGCTTTAATTATTTCTATTGAAATTTGTATGTCATGCATTTAATTATATTTGTATTTATTTAGACATTTGTAATTAATTTAAAATGCATTAACTTAAAATGTAATATCAAATAACGCACTATAGTTCAAATTAGAATCTAGCATTTACATGTGCTTTAGTATGTGAACATATCAAAATAATCTGTAAAGCACAGCAACCAATAAACAAAACTATTTAAGATGTAAGTTAAAGTAAAACATTCAATTTGACATTATAACAAAGAGCACTTTTAAGAAGCAGTCATGAAAGCGTACTCCAAGTGGCTTTTTAATTTTATTTGTACATTATCTGCAAGTTAAACAATATACTTTTAAACCACAAAATTAGTTATTGTAGTACAATTAGTACCACCTAAGTGAATGGTGACCATCGTTCTCAAACAAGATTTGAATTTACAGTATTAAATTACAGGACTTATATTTCCTCACAGAAAGCTATTATTTGGCTTCAGAAGACTTGGAATACAGGCCACAGGTCGTATGGACTACTTTTATGGTGCTTATTGTCCTTTGTGGAGCTTAACAGCCCCGGTCCCCATTCACTCTTATTCAGTTCAAATTATCAATAACGTTATAAACATCTCGTTTTTATATAATTTTGTTCCACTGAAGAATTCGTGTTGTTTTGACACGATAGTGAGTAAACGATGACAGAAATGTTATTTTTGGATGAGCTATCCTCTTAAGATTTAAGATTACGACCGTGGAAGCTTTTGGCTTTCTCAAATTAAAAACTCCTATAACGTTACTGGTTGAAAACAGATATTATAAATAATGTATTTGTTTATTTAATTATGAATTACTTACTCCTTCGTATTGTCTTCGCCTTTCTCTTCATCCTCTGACTCGGAAGAATCACCGTATCCTACAAGCGAATTCATATCGACTTATAGACAAGTTATTGAGAACTGTGATCCAGATTCTTTGAAAAAGTTGTCAGTAGGAATTGGACATCGAAGATTCAATTGTCATTAAATCGTTTGTTTATCAGGAAGTCGTGTTTTCTTCTCGGCCCCCAAACAGATTTTCATGGAAATAGAAAGTAAGTTAAATGAATGTGCCACCGCCAGGCGTGGAATGGTATTTCGACAATGATATCAACATGAGTATTAAACAACGTTTTTGTTAATTAAAATAAACCAATGATAAAATAAAATGGAAATATTAGATCAAATACTTAAATATATTGCTAAAATAATACTGAAAATTAGAAATGTCACGTTGGGAACTAAATTAAATAAACTAATTTGACGTTTTAAAATTAGGCTACTAAAACTAAATGTGAAATAAAAACAAAAATATATAAAAATGACAAAAGCACATGACAAAATTATTAAAACTTATTGTAAAATTAACAAAGTAAAATGTAAGTTAAACTTGAATTACAATTAATAAACAAAACTCATATATTCAAAGTATTAATAATGCATTGCAATTAATACTATATAAAAAATACTAAAAAATAAAGTCTTTTAAAACAGACCTAAAAGAGACATGCAACATTTACAGTGAGCGCTGATGGGACAATGACTTTTTTTGTCCCCACTATGGAACAACTGTGTTAACAAGTGTTATAATGAATGAGGATTTGGCACTGAGTTTTATTTTTAATGTTTAAGATGAGTGTTCATTGCAGCCGTTATCAGTAGCGGAAGGAATATAGCAACAGTGTATCTTCTCTCATGCACAGTCTACAAACAGAGTCATATTCTGATCTATCACTTTTCCACAGCTTCTAGTGCAACCACAAAATGCACAGAAAACTTGATATACATCCGCTGACAAGAAGAAGGCACATTTAAATTAAATATATCACATATAGGCAGGTTGTAAAATAAAATGTTGTGTATTCCTAAGCATCTCCACTTCTGGTAGACAAATATGCAAATACTATATCACAGTTTAAGACACAATACATTTCTCTAAATGTCTGAGTAACAGGTTACAGCATCATCCGGCCTCCCTATTGTTAAAAAGGGAAGGTGTGGGCACTGATAAGCTTAGAAAAATAGAAAACCACCATTTTATACCACCCTTCCTTGTTATTTCACATAGACCTTATGTGAGTAGCTAATAAGCAATAATAGCAGTCAGACTGCCCGACCACAGAATTTGGCAGAAAGCACAGCAGATTTTTTTGCAGAATTCAAATGGCTACACTCTAACAATATATGGTTCTTTACATGCAATAATGGTTATTTAGAACCATAGCATTCTGAAGAACCCTTTTATGCCAAAATAGTTCTTTGTTAGAGTTTGGGGTTCTTTGTTCCCGCCCTTTTGTTTTTCAAATCTGTAACTGTCAAATCACTTTATTGCTGATTTTCTGAAGTAATCCAACTACACAGACGTTCAACACACTCTCAATGGGTAAATTATTTCATTCTTAAATTTAAATACAAATTGAACTTTAAAATTGTAACCAGTTTCCAAACAAACATGTTCGTATCTTTTATTTTGTTTTTGGTCACATATAGCCTAAGTGTGTGCAGGTCTGCTAAGCTTTGGAAACTTCTCTCCTCTTCTCCGCTAACGTTAAGTAAGTAAAAGAGGCAATTAATTTATAATTCATATTGTTAGACATTTTAAATTATTACTTGGGTTCATGTATAAACAAACCCAGTCACAAAAAAATATATAAATACTATGCTATGACTTTTTATCACTTTTTCTTTTAAGATTGTGAATGGCTCACATACTGTCAATTTTTGCTTTTGGCCTTCATAAACATAATTGTTTTTCATAATCACATGGACACACTGTAACTCTAAACTCAGTTTTGTATTTCAGATGTATCACATCCTACAACCTCACCATCTTCAGAGAAAAAATAATCACTTAATCACACCAAAATAATGGACTAAAAGGCATCATATTGATTGGAATGTGATTGTTTCACTGAAACTGTTTCATTACATCTATTGTTTTATTTATGTATTTATTAATGTTCATTGTCAATTGTCGTTCATTAATGTATTCGGCTAATTTTGTTATGAGCACTGACAATTTTGTATGTCAATAAAACATACTTAAGTAAATAACAAAGAGATTGAATTTATGATCCATTTTGTTAGATATTTTTATTACTAGGCTTTATGCATAGTAATAATGCATGTTGTTTTATGTTCTATTTTGTTTTACTTTATTAAGCATTTATTTATATTCAATGTCCATTGTCATTCGTTTGATTATAAGACCAGGCAGATAGAGGGGTTAAAAAACAATATTAATAAATAATATATACAAATAATTTTGAAGTTCACTTTCATTTGAAGTGAAAGTACTTGATGAACATATATTATGTGTGGAGAGATTCCCTCAGTTTTGTAATCTCATTTTTGACCAAGATGGCTTTTTTGCATTGGAACTCCTAATCATTAGATTCGTGGTTCTTCATATGATTTATTTAATTTGGAAATGTAATATATGACATATATTACACTATTTCAAGAGTAATATTGGCATATGCCTACCTTTATTAAAACCATATATAATTTTCATATATGCACATTTTCTGGGTAGATGAAAACATACATTTATGACTAATTCAATAATACAATTTGCATATGTTAACATGTTAATAGTATATCGTGATTTTTTTATATTGTATTATATGTAGCAATATATGTCAAAAATATATTTTATGCAACTTTATTAAAACAAACAAGCTGCACATATATATATATATATATATATATATATATTAGGCTTTTCAAATACATAAATACATGTCTTTTATATTTGCTTATAAAATATCAACATGTATTTTGGGATGGATATACATGTACATGACATATATGGCCTATCCATGTAATACCTATTTGTATGGGCCAGATATAAGCCTATATGATAAATATATTAAACTGTTCCAATTTTTAATAGATGTTATATATGTTTTTACTACATATGACAATATATTTCATATATGGAAATTTCATATTTATACAAATATTTGCTAATGGGAAGATTTGCGTTAATCTCAAACTTGTAGCCATACTCTGCTTCAGCTCCAAACAACATCCATCTATCTAGAACAGATGACAACTTAAAATAAAATGAGCTATTATCACTACAAGACGTAATTTACAGTATTCTGGTTGTAGATCATAACATGAAGATCCTCAAAAATCACATTATGCAACTCATAAAAACAAAACGTAATGTAAACAACCTTATTATACTCATAACCCAAAAACTGCCATTCTAAACACCCATAGGAAACTCCAGAGGCGGGAAGAAAAAAATCTTCATTTCCTTCCAGGCTTTAAAAGCAAACGCCTCTGTTTGGGTGCTTTTTCTTTTTATTTATTTATATTTTCCAGTTTGCATAGTAAGCGGAGGGTCTATGAGGTGAACTCTGAGCCAATGAAAGTGCGTCTTGACTTCCCGGCCCCTCAACGCAGCACGTTCCCATAAAGAGGCGGAGTCACGGCTAATTCAGAGCTACATTAAAACGGGAGAACAACGTTTTGGAAGTCGTGCTGTAAGTCATGAGAGGTAGTTTGGCGAGATTGAATTCACCGTTACTGAGAAACAGCGACTAAGGATCATCACCGTTTAACAACTTTACATTCTACGGTAGTATACAGTGGGGGCTCCTGTAAAAGCAAGAATATATGCTGAATTATTCCTGCTCTTGATTCAAACGTTATTATTCAAATAGTAGGAGTTTTTGAGTATAAATGGCTGGCAGAAGTGCAAACGGTCGTCGTGGGTTGCGGGGCCACGCAGGGAGAACCGCAGCTTTAGCCCGGCTGCTTCATAAGGAATGCATCCAACTTCTGGAGTTATACGTAAGTCTCAAAATAAACCTTATTCATACAGAACTAGTCTAATTGTTATATTTAACCGTTGAGCCTTTCCTAATTATGGCTTGGATGTTGTGCGACGCAAACTGAAGTCATAGCATCGTGACATTTAGTTGAAGGAATGTATGGGGGAAGCGGCAAATGGATTGTGTTAGAAGTGACAGCGTTGTCTGAGCGGCTGCGGGGTATCCAGACTTGTCGGTGCGCGCAGCGAATGGAAAGTGCTGCTGGATTATAAAGCGTGATTGTTCCCGCTTTAAAATACATTTTTGGATACCTGCCAGATTGTTCATGTCCACCACCTTATCGCTTGTTTTCCCTAAATGTTGAAACAATACTGAGTTTCGGCTTGTTTCGGTGGAAAAGTTGCCTGAAACTTGGGAGCGGTTTGGAATGTAGGGGAGTCTTTAGAACTGGTCTGGTGAGCAACATTTGATTCCTATGCAGGCTTAATACAGCACGAGCTGATCTTCTGAAGGCTTCAGAGGCCAGGGGTGCTACATTATTAATTAGTGACTTAATAAAATGACAACAACGTGCTTCTATGAGCATCAGGCTAAAGTTGAGAGAAAAGCTCAGGCTGAAGGGGAGAGGGAATATACAACTTTTTGGGATAAAATAGATAAAAATTGCCTAAACTATAAATTGTGTTCATTATTTGTGTGTGTGTGTGTGTATGTGTGTGTGTTAAGTTGTAGATTGTTTATTGCTTGTTGTACTTCTAGCCTTACCCAGTCATCTCAATTGCAAAAAGTTTCCTAGTTTGCCCTCAAACATCCGCTTCTCAGTAGTACTGTGCAATAATGTTATTCTGTATTGTCCCTGTTAAATAAAGAATAGTCAAATAAATACAATGTTCAGGTGACCTTGTTGGCTGTACACGTTTATACGAGTTAGTTTGGCTCTCTTTTATCATTTTTTAATTGCTTTTATTCACTGTCATATGTTCACCTCATGTTTGTTTATCAATTTCGTCATCTGGTATTTTCTGCTCATTACATTCCCTCATTCCCTTTGTCTCCTGGTTTAGAGAAACAGTGAATCACTGCCGTCCTCGCCGGTCGACGGAGGTTATTTAGTGTCCATTCCTCCGCTGGTTCCTCAGCTGTCAGATGAAGAAAAAATATCTCTCCTGCATGCTGCGCTCAAGGAGTGTCTGCGACTTCTGGAAGATGTCATTACCCGGGAGGACGCAACATTTTCTGACGAAGACAGCGAGTACAAGAGAAAACGGAAAACTGTGAGGGATCGTCTGGGGCACCTGTTGGCAAGCACAGAGCAGCTGCTAGTGGATGGCCAAAAATTTGAAGCTGAAGTTAAAGAGGTACTGAAGTGATGTTTAGCCAGCCATTTAAATATAATTCTGCTCTGTTTTCTCATAAATATGAAGCTGTTCTGATAAAAACATCTAATTTCATTAACAATCTGTCTGTGCTTGTGTGAAAGGAGCTGGATGGTCAAGCAGCCAGTGGGAGTTTCGGTCTGAAGATGTGGATTGTACGAGTGCTGCAGGACCTCGAGCACTGGACGGGCCAAACATCTGACACCCTCCACTCTATGCCAGCAGAGATGGAGAAAGCACCAAAGACAATGTCCCGAAGGACAAGAAGAGGCGCCGGGAAAATGAGGAAGTGAGACCGGATATGCGATGAAAAAAGAGAATGAAAGGGTGGAGAGGAAGAGGTCCGTATGATAAGAATGAGGAGAAGGAATGTCATTACAGCATGGAGAATGTAGAGAGTCAGAGGATCTGGATGCAGTCACTGGAATTCAGCATTCCAGCATGGTGAAAGCAGGAGGGGAGGGTTTGAACAAGATCGTATTTTATAAAAGTTATTTTAATATATTTCTTTGTCATTAAAATTAGATTTTAGACCGTAGCAATGAATGTAAATGTACTGTATGGTTTTATTACCTTTTGAGATTGTTGACCTTTAGATTGTTGAGTCATAGCAGACACTGCAGACACTTTTTTTGTTTTTGGAAAAATTGACCATGATGATCAAAGTGAGTTAATATATTATACTTTTGTTTGCATATCAAAACTACTGTATGCATTTATTTGTATCAATAAGGGATGGTTCGCAAAACATGAACATTCTGTCCTCATTTACACACCCTCATGTCATTCAGAATTTGTATTATTAAACCTGCACTATCCTTTGCGGAATGCAAAAGAAAATAAAAAATGTTTGGTAGCAATTTACAATAAGATTTCATTTGTTAACATTAGTCAACTGAACTTCCACAGCATGTATTACATTTACATTTACATTTAGTCATATAGCAGACGCTTTTATCCAAAGCGACTTACAATTGGGGAGTACATAAAGCGATTAATCTTGAAGAGGCAAACATACAGAGGAAGTGCCAATAACACCAAGTCTCAGGCATTGTTCAAATAAGTACAAGCTAGCAAGGGAAGGAGAGAAAGAGAAAGATGAAGATTTTGAAAAAGTGAAAGAATACATTTTTTTATTATTGTATTAATCCTATCATTCTGCTTCTATTAATCCTAATCTTGATTTCAACATGTAAAAGCATGTATTTAATCAAAAGTTGAACAATAAACAATTGTTTTTTATTACCTATCATTAAAAAAAATATATTGCTAATTGTTAGTTTACGTGAGTTTATGCATTAACTAATATTAACAAATATTATACATATATTTAATATTTAAATATAACTAATATTTAACAAAAAGTCTTTACTGTAAAGTAGTACCAAAATATCTTTCTCTTTTTCATTCTTTTTTGGACCCCTACATTCTTCTAAATACATTCTTCTTTGTACAGATTTGGAAGGACATGAGTAAATGATGAAGGAATATTACATTTTGCTGGACTATCCCTGGAAGTTTCTCCTCAAAATGATAGTCTACTGTTTCAAATATCTAGAACAATCTACTGTACAAACAGTGATGCATAACTTTAAAAGACTGCTTCTTCACATGTATTATTAAAATGCTTGTCATTCCTGTTACATATGCAGTGGGCAGTCATTAAATGTACCATCTGTTGATGTTTGTTTGGATTAATTCCCCCATCCACACTCATGAAACACTCATGCCCTCTGCTGGCTACGTAGAGTTCTGCTTTTTATTCCAGGTCAACTTCTGTGACTCTGGTCCTAGTGACAGAGAAAAGGGTCCAGACAAGGCCTTTTTCATGATGATTGACTGAAGTCATTGTGCCTTTACACTGATTTGAGCATGTTCAGCATCTACACAAAATCCTTATCTTAGCAAGCTTGGGTCTGTCTTTGATGAAGGTGATGTACTGTATAGAAGAGCATTAATGATTCAGCACCTGGTTACTGTATGAAGAGGCTGGAATTGGTGAAGAAAGAAAAACACTTCCATATAATAATTTATTATTAATATATGCATTTTAAACTTGCACTGCAATAAATGGCAATATCTCATCATTCAAATGTCGATGTTCAATGTCATTCAAACAGGTTTCTGTCAATAACTTATAGTTTGATTACTCTTTTTGTATGTGTGTCTTTATGTGTGGACAACTGGGATAAAGGAAAAGCAGGATGTGTGTTTGGAAAAGGGGGTGGAGTGTATGTTTGTGATCTGTGTGTGTGTATGTGTGTATTGGAAGAGAGGAAGGATGCCTGTGAAAGGGGGAGGGATGTCTGTGTATTTGTCTGAGTATATGCATGTGCAAGTGAGTTACAGAGTGAGAGAGAGTAGAGAGAATGTGTGTATGTGATGTGTGCGCACGAGGCAGGATGTGTGTGTGTGTGTGAGAGAGAGAGAATGGAAGGGGGAGGGGTGTGTTACAGAGAGCGAGTGTGTGTGTGTGTGCGTGCGTGTGTGTGTGTATGTGTGTGTGTGTGTGTGTGTGAGGCGAGAAAGGGGGAATGTGTGTGTGCTCTTGCGTAGGAGGGGGAATCTGTGTGAGAGTCAGATTGTGTGTGTGTGTGTGTGTGTGTGTGTGTGTGTGTGTGTGTGTGTGTGTGTGTGTGAACACATGCCTTTGTGAGATCTACAGTGTGAGAGTGTGTGTGCTTGAATACGTGGTTTATGAGCACAAATGTGTATAATGACATGGGTATTACAAAATGTGAATGTGGGTTATGAGGACACTTCTGTGTCCTTGTTAACCAAATGTCTTTACAAATGTACTAAATGAAATTCAAAAAATGCCAGGAGCTTTCTGTGAGGGACAGGGTTCTGTTATTTTCTAGGATAGAAGTACAGTATAAAAACCATTACATCTATGGAGACTCCCCGTAAACCGCGTTTGTGTGTGTGTGTGTGTGTGTGTGTGTGTGTGTGTGTGTGTGTGTGTGTGTGCTTGTGCGTGTGTGTTTTTATTACATATGAGGACACAAATTTGTATAATGACATAGGTATTACAAGGAGAATGTGATTTATGAGGACATTTCACCATGTCCACATTTTAAAAAGGCTTATAAATCATATAGAATGAATTAACTTTTTTTGAGAAAGTAAAAATGCCCAAAGTTTCCTGTATACAGGTTTAGGTGTATACGGTGTATACCATCTCAGTGTGGTATGGTAATTACTCAAACCAGGACTGCAAAGCTCTGCAGAGAGTCGTGTGCTTAGCTGAGCGCATCTCAGGGTCTACTCTCCCCTCTCTGCAGGGCATCTACCTCAAACGCTGCAAAAGCAGAGCTGCTAAAATCATCAAAAACTCAACTCACCCCGGTAACCATCTTATCTGTTTACTGCCATCTGGCAAGCGCTTCAGGAGCATGATGGCAAAAACTGAGAGACTGAGGAGGAGCTTCTTCCCTCAGGCCATCAGGCTCCTAAACACAAACCCAGTCTCATAAACTTACATGATTGTTAACTGTAAAACATCCATATTCTCATCACCCGTATTGCTGCTTTGTGTACATACCCTGAACAACCCGTCTGCACATCCCTCTTATTCATA